>APFE031278777.1:68102-92820 GCA_000404065.3 Pinus taeda
TGCCATTCAGCTTTGCAAAGATCCAGTTCAGCATCAGCGCAACAAACACATTGAAATACACATGCACTTCATCAGAAAGCTCATTCATGACCATGTTCTTGAAGTGCAATATTGTTGAACAGATGATCAGGTTGCAGACATCTTCACAAAGGCTCTCACAGAGGCGAAGTTCACTAAACTTCGATATATGCTTGGAGTTCAGGAAGTTGTCACTAAGGGGGGATAGGCTCTAGTGCCTCCTTCCTTCTCCTATTGTGTCATATTTGTAAATCCTTCAATCCTATCCCAAGTTGTTCTTAAGGGGGGATGTTAGGATATTCCGACACATAGAATAGTTAAGTATAACTTGGTCTAGTATAGAGTTAGGTAAAGTGTGTTTCTTTAACATGTACATTTGTAACTTACAATCCGACAGTCACGATATGGTAGGATCCGACGGTTCATTCTCTCCTCGGTATTACCGACACTTGATCCGTGGCTTGACACCCGATTGGTCCATGAATTCTATTTAAAGCGCATGGAGGGTCATTTGTAGGTTCACCGTGCATGAGAGAAGCTTATGTAATTTTCATTCTTTTATTAATAAATTGCCTGAAGTGGCCACGTTGGCTCAAGCCGTGGACTATTTCCCTCTTTGAGGGTTTTAACCACGTCAAAATACTGGTGTATTGATCTGTGATCTGTTTGTGACCGGTGTCCTTTGGTGTTCTGTCTGAGGAACTTACCCTGTAAATTCCTACATCTATCGTATGTTCCTAAGGGTTAGGATTTTGGAAAGGCAGTTTGATTCTATTCAATATCAACACATTTCCAGAAACTTAAACACATTAACTAATTCATTAGCAAATTATGTGTTAGATAGACATTTGCAACATTTATAAAAGAAAATCATTTTGTCAACATTTGCATCAGGATCACATAACTTAACCAAAATGAAGCTCCGAAAATCAAAAATATATAACTGTTTATAGTTTGTACAAAATGTTCTGTGTCAAGGACAAAACCAGTCAAACGACTCAAAAACTCAAAAATGCAGGAAAGCACCCTAGACTGATGGTGCTAGTGATAAGTCACCGCCATTGGAATGATGCATAGGAGCTTAGTGCATCGACTTGGCACACCAGTAGTATGGTGTTGTAATCTCAGAGGTAATTCATCGGTCCTCACATCTGGAATATCGAGGGTGAGGCTCTCGATCTGATCCTGCAACACTGCAAAGGTCTCAGCTACATCCAAATTGCGAAGGACAACCCTCCCTATAGCCTTTCCTACTAGAACAGCAGTTGCTACCATTGGGCGCAATGTTGGTCACATTGTTCCAATATCTGCACATATACATGCGTTTGATTAGTCTTGATAACATTTAAAAAAACACGAGAACATTATAAAAGCAATAAACAAAGACATGGTTAGAGATTTTTACCTATGACACCCCACTGCTCACCAGCCAACAACACCAAATATGGGTCACCCAGAAATCCATCTCGGCATATGGATACTCGACATACACCATTTTTTGACGGTTGAACCACTCAAAGAAGGCATCAAAGAATGAAATATGTGATTGACAAGCATGTCTGGCCATAAGGTCAACCCATCTCTGCATTTGTGGCTCTGTCGGTGCTGGCAGTCCAAGTCCGAGTGAAATGTACTGTGGCTGCATTATTGGGATCTTATCCAAGGCAAAAGTGGTTAGAATAGAACCATAACCAAAGTTCTTGGATCTTCCATTTCTCACCTTGGTAAGCTTTTCTTTTATCACCAGAAGTACTGCATCACACCAGTTGAATACTTTTGGTTCAAGGCATTCCAAGGCATACTGCATATAGGACCTATTGGCCAAGTGAAGAGCTGCACTGCCAACAAATCTAGCAAAGGTGAATAAGATAGTCCTCAAGGACTAATCAGTAACATCAATAATACTGATCTTACTGTCCCTGCTTGGCTGAGATCCATCTCTATAGTATTGGCGAATATAATCCCTCACGGATTCACCCCCATGGGCGGAACTTGATAGTGAGAGAGGGGCACCACGCCTCGACAAACCAGTCAAAAAGTAGACATCCTCAACAGTCAAAGGGATGGATTTACCTCTAATCTGGAACACTTGGTTTGTAGGATCCTAGGCATCGAGAAAAAATTGCAACAAGTTGATTTGTTGCCTCATGCTAGATATGCGGAAGAACTTGAGCAAGCCATAGTTCTGCAGTGCAGTTACCGTACCTGGATCATGTAAGGCAATCATATCCTCCTCTTCATGCTCATGTTCATGCCATGTAACGACCATCTTGCTCCAATGAATCTTTGAAAAAAACAAGAGAAGAATTAGGATCCTAATTTGGGCAAAAACAGGCAAAAATTCCATCAAAAATCAGTGCATAAACTTTCCTCCTTGTGCCCATCTTACCCTATCTATGTACTGGGTGAGATGCATACTAACTAGCCAATGGCCAGCTCAGTATGCATTGCACCTTTTGATGTGTAGTAGGTTCGATGGGGAGAGAACGAAATGTTCAAACCCCAGAGGCTTAGAAAGCATGAAAACATGCTCAGAATCAAAAAAGGAAAGAATGCAATTGAAGAGCTCAGGTTTAGCTCCTACCTAGTCTAGACAGCGTTGAAAATCGTCCACAGAATCTCCTGGAATTAGCTGATGAAAATCGAGGGTGAAAAACACCTCCAGAGCTCCAACAATCCCAAATTTGAATGAAATGGTCAAATGAGGGGTGAAAACTACTTTTATGTTATTACTCATGTAATTCAAGTAAGCTATTAGTCTTTTTACTCATTTTCAAGCATGTATGTACATTTCTAATCAGTTTGATGGAGCAATTGAATAGGTAGTATGATTGTCAAAAGAACATAGTGTTAATGGTGAATCAAACATCTTTAACTATTATCATGAGCAGGTTTACGCGAAGTTCAAGCTCGTTAAAAAATAAACCTAGCAATGAGCATATGTTCCCCCAGAGTTTAAGCTCATTAAAAAAAGAATCCATCCTTCGGTAAATAACCATTGTGATCGCATAATCATCAGCTTTTGAGCCTTGGTCATTTTCTTGCCATCACCTCCAATCTTTTTTAGTCGATCATACGCCTCCATTTGATTGTTTTCCCCTTTTGAGGAACAACTGCGATGAGTGATTCTATTAGCCATCTTCTTTACACTGCCATGATTGAAAAGTTCCAAACCTTACCTGGAACCATCTTCTATCCAAAAACATCACTCATTCCTCAAAAAACAAATCTCCTTTAAGCTCTTTTCATCTGACTCGTAAAATATGAAAAGATTGTCGAGCAATTGGCCTCTCTAGCTCGTTAAAGTGATTGGAAGTGCCATCCCTCCTCTAGATTTTAATCTTTTTGGACCTGAGGGATCATTACACAAAAAGATCGAGTGCTTATCTTGTTCGGGCTCATTAAAACTATCGAAAAGTCATCCCTTTCGTATTATTTTATACTTTTTCGGACTTAAGGGATTATATTACGAAAAATTATCCCTGGAGTTTCCTTTCCATCTCTTTTCAGACTCTCTAAAATTGAAAAGGTCTGAGTTGTCTTTGTCATTAAACTAGTTAAAACAATAGAAACAAACTTGTCCATGTAGACAAGAGCGAGTTTCAATGTCGCTAGGCTCGTTAAAACATAGTGACGGGTTTGCCCGAAGGGAAAATTACAGAACAAGCATATGTTATCCTCCTCAAGCTTGACAAAAATAAAGAGGTACTGGTCAGAAATGACTGGGGAAAAATTGGGAAGAAAACTTGAAGAAACTTTATTGGTAGCAAGTCGCTCTTGAACATGACACTTTCACTCCATCACCATGAATGAGTCGTGTTGGGTTATTCCATTCACTGGTCTTATCACCATTGGTCCTCCGTACCATCCATTTTTTGGGTTAACACTACCAATCCATTTCAGTGTCACCGATATGTTCAAGAGAAGTTGCTCAGAGAATTAACCAACCCAGCTTATGCCTCATCTGCTTCAATAACTTCACGCTTCATTCTTTCATGACCATCAGCCTGAACCTTGTATCATCAGATCGTTTTCACCTCCGCAAAATAATTTTCTCTGTTTCGTGTCATAGATGTGGGATTCATTAATGCCCTCCTATGACGGGTCACTTCTTCTCGACATCGGCTCATTATCCAAGTTGACTTAGGAACAACCCTTTCACTACTTTGAAGCTTGCATACCTCAATGGCAAGTTTATCACTTCCGGCAATAGGTTTACATCAATGGCCTTTGACCAGAAGATTTTGTGTGGTGTTCAACATCGACTCATGTGTTCGCACCACGTGAATTGTATTGTCATACCTTAAGGGTCATTATCATTATCGGTTATTCCTCTCACACCTATTAATAGCTTACATTATTGGTTGGTAATCAGGTGATGTCTTTCCATGTTCGACATTAGAACATCCTTTCACATCGATCGAATTGTACTTTGGGTGAAGATTGAACGAGTTTTAAGACCCCGGATCTAGTTTCATCCATTCGAGCTGTGATATATTCAGGAAAATAAAGACATCGAATGTACATCATAGCTGCATAGATAATCATCCAAGCTAAGGGATGATGGCTCTACCAGAACCATCAGTCTACCACACAGACGGTTGTCTGTCCTATGTACATGAAAATGAATTTATAAAGCTGAGAATGGGAATGCTCGCTTCAACTAGAGCATGAAGATAATATATTGTATTGTATCTTATTATAGGTCACCTTTTGGTTCGAAAAACCTCGAATCCTCATGATAAAGCATTTCACCCGACATTAGAAGATTTACGACCTCATGCTTTAGGGCAAACATATTTGGGCACTACAACTCCAATCTCATATGTCCATAAACCAAGGGATTCTAAGCCCCTAAAAATGTTGTTTCATACCCTAAAGGAACAAGGTCAGCTGATTACATCATCTCCCAAAAGTTCTCCCTGAAAATCTACTCAGAACTGGTCAAAACTGGACCATACAGATTGCTCAGTGCTAAGGGTGTGATGCATCTCACCTACTACATGCAGAAATTGTTATGCATATTGCACCCCATTCAATCATTCAAAATTATAGCACTAAAATTCTTACATAAAGTGTAGATAAACATATCTACATCAAGTTTGATGAGCGATAAAGAGCTGAGGTACTCAATGATGGTCCCGAAAGGATTTTGAAAGTAAAAAATGGGTAATGGAAGGTCAATAAATCCCATAATACGACCATTGGAGAATGCCTGTCAAAACCCTATCAGTAAGTAGAATATATTTGTCTTTATCCCACCTAAAGCTATCAATGCTTAAGTGGAACCCATGCCTATCTGTCTATACAGTTTGCATTTCAAGTTTATCTTAATACCCTGATGTTCTAATGATCCATATTTTATTTGGTAACAGAGATAACTGGTTCGCCCAACAGTTCACCATTGTTGTGGCCACAACCACCACCCTATTAAAACTTGCTCTTGTAGAAAATTTGAATGGGTGCCCTAGAAGTTTGATATTTCATTTCTTCGAATGATAACTCTCTGAATGATCAGTTTTTATCCCAGGGATTTAACTCTTTGTCGAGTCAAATCTTCAATTATTAATGGTTAAGACCCCCCTGAATAAATATCTGCAGCATGATTCATTTAAAACCTAGTCTAGCCCTTCATTCATATCCTTCATCAGGACTTTTTCAACCCTCAAAACCTTCTATCGCGTCCTTATTTCTATATCAATGCTTTGATAATAGAAATACTATACAAATATGCATAACTTACCCTTTTTCGCGCTTCCTCGTCTTTACACATCTCTTGATGCATGCCTTCATCACTTATCGCAATCACTTGCCCACTACTCCATCACATATCGCTTTTTTCATTGGCAAAGGGATAAGGTCTATCTCCCATGAGTTACTACGATGCTATCAAGTCTCTAATTGCATCAGATATCACAATTGGCACTTTCAACACTGATACATAAGGTGCACCGTGATACACCAGACCCGTCGGAATTATTAAACATAACACACATATTTTTTGGGTCTGCTTCCCCAATCGCAAATCGCGATCAACAGAGTTCAGTGTTTATACATAAAGTTTGATGTTATATGGCAGACCCGCCGAGATTATTAAGCGCAGCACATATGATTTCGGGTCCGAAGCCCATCGCAAATCGCAATCGTCAGAATTTAGATCTTATACATACGGCGCAATGCGATACAACGGATCTGACGGGACTATTAAATGCAACACATATATTTTCAAGTCAGACCAATCACAAATCACAATCGATGGGATTAGGGGTGTTGTTGCATGTGACTGCCTGCTACGATGTGTGATTGCAACTTAATCACATCGTAACCTTGGGTGAACCAGGGGCTAATTCTTTCACACTTGTTCCTTTGATTTTATAAAAAATTTATTGAGGGCAAGATTTGTGTTTTTAGGCATGTTTTTCATATTTCTCATAATCATAGTTAATATGAACTATTTCTGCAGGCAAGGACCAAGAGAAGAGAGGTGAGTTCGAGTGGACCTGGTAACGGATAAATGCGATTTATATCAAGATGAAACCTCTGCACCATCGATGTAAATATTGCAAAAACATACTCTACAAGAAAGGAATACAAATCACCATAGTGCGTAATGGAGGCATGCTCTATGTCAAGAGGAAGCACTCATGATAGCGCTGATCCATTAAGATATTATTACCTCCAAACACACATTCAATCATGCCAGATATGGGATGATGGGCACAGTGTCTTTAGTTTCCTTCAGGAAATACTAGGGAATAACATCCGCTCAATACAAGTGCAAAGAGATGACATGCAATCATTCTCTTTTAATCAACATCTATTCATTTCCCTAGGAAATGAAGCACTCCAACAAATGTGACCTCGACGTGTCAGCAGTGTCACTGACCATTCTACGTTTGTATATTTTGATTTGTTTATTGAAAAGGGAGGGAGGTAGAGAGTCAAGGGGAAGATTAAGGGTCAATCTTGTTCTACATAAATATTACCTCCAGAGATGGGAGGAGGGCTTTTTTTTGGGAAAAACAGCTTTTTATTTATTGTGTTAATAAAGAAGACTGTTTGGGTCAAGAAGGAGCCTTTTTTAGATTTATTTTCCTCTTCTTTCATGTGTTTATAATCAGGGTGTTGTTTCTGGCATAAATATAAATATGTTTTGCTTTTGTGCATATTGATAACAGACAGTTTGTGACTAGTCTTGGTTATTCAAATATAATTTGTTACCACGATTAATTCAGGAGTGGTTGTTTATTTGAAACCTTGTTAAACATCAGTTGCAAGTTTTATTTGTATGGAAAGGAATGTGTATTCCTGTGTTAGTAAGTAGATTGCAATTAATATTTAATATAGCCTTGTTCATCTGTGAATCAGTAATTGATTCATTTTGACTTGGAATATATATATGATGTTTAGCCTCTTTTTTTTATGATCCTGTGGGATAGATTAGAATAGTTAGGACTAGCATATGTAGTTAGAATTAGTGTATATGGGATTTGATACACATAGGTTAGCTGTTTCTTTTTTTGATTTAATTGAAGTCTTCCTCCAAGAAGCAATCTTTCAAGACCAATAACAATTTACGAGATCCTTTAAAACTTGTTGGAACTAGCCACTCCTAACAAAACCAGATCTAATTGGTGTCTGCGATCAGGTTGGCTCCCTTTGTTGGCACATGAAAATTCACAATGTTAACAGATCCACGAGTCAGTTTTTCATAAATCTCTTTAAAATCATTATCATTAGCATATTGTTCAGCAGAACTTTCTAATGATAAAGAAGAATTTTTCAAAGCTACAGATGCAAAAATAGGAGGGCGAGAAAGTATATATGCTACTTAGTTGTTGGTGCCCTTCTTGTATTTTATTACCAGATGAAACTAATGAAGTAATCCCATCCATTTGAAATCACAATCTTTTTGAAGCTTTGTATATTCCTGAAGGTACTGCAAGGGCTGATGATCCATATGGATGATGGTCTCCTTGTCGATCAGGTAGTGTTTTCACTTCTTTACACTGTGAACTAAGACGTACAACTCCATATCGTATGTGGGATAATTCACAACATCCTGGGAGAAAGTCTTTGAATGGAAACATGCAGGCTTCCTTTGCTACATCAATACAATGCCCATGGCATATCTGCCGGCATCTGTCTCAATCTCAAAAGGTTGTTGAAGGTCTGGTAAATTTAGCACTGGTGTTGTGTTGATCTTCTCTTTCAGCATGTCAAAGGATTTCTGTTGCTTTCCTCCCCACTGAAAGGCCTACTTCACACTTGTCAATGCGTGTAAGGGGGCTAGGATAACATATAATTTTGTAATGAACCTTTTCCAATACTATACCACACCCAAAAAGCTTTGGACATCTATAACATTTGTGGCCTCATACCACTTCATAATCACATCTACTTTAGAGGGATCTACTTTCAATTTCCCATTACCAACTATGTGACCTAAATAAACCAGAGAGGTCTTCCCAAACTCACACTTTGACAGTTTTACATACAATTTTTCATTTTTCAGAACATCAAGCACTTTCTTCACATGACATACATGTTCATCCCATGTCCTACTATAAAAAAGAATATCGTCCAAATATACAAGCACAAAATTATCAAGAAAAGGCCTAAACAAATCATTCATTACCCTCATAAATGTGGCCGGAGAATTACATAGTCCGAATGGCATCACCATGCATTCAAACAACCCCTACTTGGGTTTGAATTAAGTCTTTCAAATGTCTTGTTTTGCAACTCCAACCTAGTGATATCCACTACGCAAATCCAGATTTTTAAAATAGACAACGTTTTTCAATTAATATAATAATTCATCAATGCGAGGGAGAGGGTATCAATTATTCACCATAATTTTGTTTAGTGCCCTATATTCTACTCACATTCTCCATGTGTCGTCTTTCCTTGGCACCAACATGATCGATGAGCCGCACAGGGAAGAACTCGGTCTGATGACCTCTTGATTTAGCAATTCTTGCATCTGTTTCTTGATCTCCTCCAACTCGATAAAAGCCATCTTGTACATGCCAATATTTGATAAAGGAGCATCATGTTGTAAATGGATCTCATGCTGGATTTCCCATTTTGGGGGCAATCCTCTTGGTTCCTGAAACAATCCATCATAGTCAGAAATAATTTCTAACAATTCTTTCTTATGATCAGGATCACGACCTTTGAAAGCACTAGTCGTCTTGGCCTCTTTCATTGTCACCACCATGAGCATGCACCCTTTGCTGGAATTAGACAATCATTTAATCTATCCTGCACTTACAAGGCTAGCACTGACTTTCATATGATGAGGTCTGACTATATATTCTACCCCATCCTTCGTGAGGTGGTATTTATTTTCATGCCGAAATAAGATTGTTTTTCTGTCATATAGATACGAACTTCCCAATATGATTCTGCAGATATCCAAAGGTACAACATCTAAATCTACATCATCAACTAATTTGGAAGCAATAACAAATCTCTCCCTACACTACTTGGTTACTTGTAATTTTGCTTTATCGCTTACCCAACCAAGCGTGTATGGACTCGTATGAGGCTTAGTTTTGAGGCCTAACTTTTTAACTAAGGACTTTGAGATTAAGTTTTCTTGGGAACCTGAATAGAATAGAGTTCCAACCTTTGTGTGTTTTATAATAACCGTAATGTGGCATAATTCAATTCTCTTTTGTTCATTTCTTACAGGTTCACTCAAAGAACTAGTACTTGCAATCGAATCAGAATTATTATTAACAGAAAGAGTACCTCTTGTGCCCATGACTATGATCAATGTCTCGTCACTGGGGTCTGATCCAAGTTCTTGTTGTGTTGTTGCAACTATCTTCTACTTCCCCTTTCCAATGAATCTCTTTAGTCTCAGCTCCAAATGTAACATCCAACAGTGGTCCTCATCATGACCTTCTCTCTTTCAATGTGTGCAAGATGGCATTGCTATGTCCTCTTTCTTGGCTACAGCGGTCTTCTTATCCTTCCCCATGCCTTTCTTATGGAATTTTCCATGCTGAGGCTTGAATGGTTTTTTCTTGGCTTGATCATCTCTGCCATTCTTTCCTCAGCTTTCAAGATGATTGGTCGTTATGCAATTTGCATCGATAAAGACCTACTCTAATACCAAACTCGATCCAAGATATTTTACTTATAGATGCATCAATATTACATGTAACAGATCTTATTAACCATGGAACTTAAAAGCACATAAAAAAATGCATAAATAAAAAGATAAGCATGAAACCATGACACAAAGATTTGATTACGGAGTTCATCCAATTTGGACTACATCTTTGGGACCTGCTCAATAGTGGGGAGGCCTTCATTCATTAAGTGGCATAAAAATAGATAAAAGTACAAGAAACATAAATTTACAATCCTAATACCTCCAAGATGGAATATGGATGAAGAATAGAGAGCCCAGCTTTAGAAATAGACAGCAACACTGAAATCCTAGCGAAAAATCATGCAGAATCTCCTATCTGAACACCCAATTCAAAGAAATTAAGCTTTTGCACCCTCTCAGAACCTCCCTTCTACTCAAGGTGAGGTTTCAACCTGCTGTTAGGTTGGGTTACTACTATACACAATAGTTTCTGAACTTCTATGCCAGTATCCCCCTTTTTCTTGTGTGGACAATCCATAATGTATGTTGGTGGCTAACTCCTCAACCCTAGAAGTTTCAACAAATGACAAGTATAGCAGGCACTCGGTTTCCATACCAAGAATCTCAAACCTGGAATAGTATGCAAGGAATAACACATTTAAACATGGAAAAAACTTCATAACCTCTTAACCACACATTACCTTAACCCGACGGCTTTAACATAGAGAATCGGCATTTAAATTGGCGGATAGACTCGTGCCTTTACATTAATCGATGAGAAAAAGGTGATAAAATGATGAGCGATCTGTGATACCAAGCGGATTCGACGGTAATTATCAACTGAAATACATAACATATATTGGATATGATAGAATCATCACAAATCGCAATTGGTGGAGCCAATGGTGTCTTACGTTTTATGAACGAGGTGTGTGTGATATGTGATTGTGATATCGGAATCACAACCCTAACTGCCAAGGATCGATTCTGTAATGCCTTCCCTTTGCAATGTACAATTGTGATCATCACATCGTACTCTGGCCTTGCTCTGGGGCCGATTCCTTACTGCCGACCCGCCTCCGATTTGCAATTGTCATATCACAAATCGCAACCCGGTAGTGCTAGGTCTGATTTCCTTAACCATGGACCTATTCCTTCTACGATCTATGAAATGTGGGGCTAATGGTGGCCTCCCACAGGGCACTTCCCCATTCGCTGAGATTTGTGCCATGTCATCTTCTCCTACCACCTGTCCAAGTCAAACTTGAACTTTGACTTGCTCTAATTTATTCATATGAGCTCATATTTGAGTGTCATTTACATCGTTAGAATAAGGATGACAAGCACTTCGATCTGATTCTAAGTTTATCCATATTACACTATTTTGAGTTTTGAGCCTTTTTATGATGCCAATGGTACTCTTTAAAGATTGACCTGGATCAATATATGTCCTCTAGTATTGTACTTATTTTGTATGTGTTGGATTTACGTAGAATTAAATTTATTTTCAAACTCTTGAAATGTAGAAAAATATTATTGTGATAAGTTGATGAAATACCTTTTCTATTGGCTTAAGACAAACCAGGTCTAGGAAATGCCATAATAGTCTCCTTAATGATTTTATCAATTGCATATTGGTTGAATTCTATTTAACTAAATTAATTATAGAAATTATGAGGATTGAACTCTGAACTGCTCTAAACTATTGTTATTTAGGAGATCAAGTCAAAATTCATATTCTTTATGAACTTCATGAACTTCTTTCGTGAAATTTGATTAACTTGTAAATTGTTAAGAGAATAACATGTTTAGAAGATAAACATGTTTTTTGGTGAGAACATTGTTTTATTTGAACTTAAAGGAAAAAGGTATGTGATTAATGAAAAGCTTATTTGAGTTCTTTTTTTACAAGAATATGATCTTATGACATTTTTGAGGGAGAAATTGAAGGACAGTGAGATCACATTTGATGCATTGGAATTTTTGCATGATTTATAAATCTAATATGATTGTATTGTATGTGGAATGGAAGAGATTATTGGAATTAGTAATTTGTTCTTGGATGTATAGTTGTATGAGTAGTTGTTAGTCCTACAAAATGTTGTAATCTTTTGATAGGTGGTAATTCTACTAAAAAAAAGGATTAGCTTTAGGCTAGAAATTCCCTTGTGATAGTCTAAATCTTATTTAAATTCAACAAGATTCTTCATATTTTGAGAAATGTATGGTTTTCATAGCTTGTTTTTGTGTATGTATCACTAATAAGGAACAAGACTTGAAACCAAATGAATTTCCTAGTTATTGAAAATAAACCATGAGTAATTGGGAAATGGGTATTGATATAATGTTATAGATAACCTGATACTGCTCCTGATATGCAACGGGCCGAGCGATGGTGCTGCTAGGGTTCATGTGTAAACCCTTTTTCCCTACTCCACTATGCTCACAGCTACCATGACTCTGCTTTTATGCTGATTCCTTCACCATGAATCCGCCCTCCGGAGGGGTGGGCTCGGCCCCCCCTCGCCCCAACGGTCCCTCTTCTGACAATTCAGTAAGTGCAGACACTCAGGCCAGTCCTAGCTCCACCCCACTGGCTGCCCATGACATCGATCCTACCATCGACAACGTTGGTGACTTTGCTGCAGGTTCCGCGTCTACCAAAGACAAAGGCATTTACCATAACGCCTCGTCATCACATCCAAAGGTGTCCTCTGTAACATGCATCCCCAAGTCTGCAGAAAGAATCAAAATAGATCTCCACAGTCACCAAATCAACAGCCAAATCTAATATATGAGGGATCATGCACTCATAGGCAAGTTCCTCGGATTCTGGCCAACTGAAAAGGCCTTGCAAGGATGGATCATCTCCAAATGGAAGCCTAAAGGACAAGTTACCCCACAGCTCGGTCCCAAAGGCTTCTTCACTACTACTTTCAACTGTTTGGAGGATAAAACTCGCATCTTTGAGGGAGGCCCGTACTTCTTCAACTCTGCAGGCTTGTACCTTTGTGACTGGATAGAGAGGTTCAATCCAGACAAAGAAGATTTCAACTAGGCATGAATATGGATTCGTATGTACTCTCTTCCCCTGGAATACTGGAACGAGGAGACCTTAAAGGACATAGGCAATAGCCTAGGGGTTTTCATCAAAGTCGCTGAGGAAACTAAATTCTAAAGATACACCTCCTATGCCAGGATCTGTGTACACATGCATCTGGCCAAAGCACCCTCGGACTTGGTAAGTCTATTTCATGACGATTTTGAATGGGTCCAAACAATAGACTACGAGCATGTTCCTTTTCGTTGCAGAAAATGCCATGAACATGGCCATCTCTTCAGGGATTGCCCACTGAATCTTCAGTCTAAAGCTCCTATCACTGAGACAAACAAAGATGCTGAGGGATTCACAAAGGTCTCCAGTCGAAGAAAGCATGCTAAGAAATCTCTAGTCGCCCAAGACAATCTCAAGAAATCTGAAACACGGAATAGTTTCAAAATCCTAACTTCTCAAAATAACATGGAGGATCACCCTGTAATCCCTCCTTTAGATCCATCTCCTTATTCACCTCCCACTCCTCCAAAATATTCAGGTCCACTCTCAGCCTCCGATCTCACCAGCATCCCCGTCTCTTCCTCCTCTGATAAAAAAGATCAAGATATAGCCCAACAATCTTCCACCATAGAGATAGATGCAGCTCTAGCTCTCAGTATCCATCAAAAGTCAAACGAGGAAGAACAAAACATACTGATACACATGGATGAAGAACCAGAAAGCATAGATCTATGAGGTCTAGACATTCTCAAACTAGGAGCAGCATGTCGACAGAAAGAATTCAGTGCCATACCCCCCTAGGAAATCGAAAGACTTGAAGTAGTTTTAGCCAGAGCACAACATAACAAATGTCTTGGTATTCAGGCAGGTAGTCCTTGGGATGGAAAAAAATACTAAAAGACAAGAAGAAACACGGGCGCAAAACAGATATGCAAAGGACCATTATTATTGGAGAAATGCTGGTGGAATCTGGTAGATTTCCCAAGCTGACCAAGTTCTTCAAATCTCTTCCCCATGATTCCTCATGAAGCTCATCTCATGGAACGTGAGAGGGCTTAATAGCCCTGCAAAACATAGAATGTTAAAAAACATGATCCAGCAAGATAAGCCTTCATTAGTCTATTTGCAAGAAACAAAATGCAACAGCACAGCACTAGAAAAGATCCTAAATAAAGCCTGGTCTGGATGTCGTTCAATCTCAGTGGATTCTTCAGGGGCTTCAGGAGGGCTAGCATTCATTTGGAATCCTCAAGTTCTCTTCCTTTATGATTTCCACGCCTCACATTACTTTATTCAAACAACTTTCCACCCAATTGGGACTAATATCCATGGTCATCTCTCTATTGTGTATTTCCCACAAGATTTAGAAAAGAAGTTGGATCTGTTGGATACTCTCACAGCTCTCAACTCTGTAAGGAGCTTTTCCATTTGGATTTGTGGTGGTGACTTCAACATCATCACAACTTTGGAGGAAAAATCAGGAGGAAGATCAAAGTTGGAAGGAGACAGCATCGGCTTCAAAGACTTTATCCACATAAATCAGTTAATGGACCTACAGACTTCTAATGGTATGTATACCTAGACCAATAAAAGAAGGGGACCACAACATATAGTCTCCAGGCTAGATCGATTCCTTATGTCGGATAATGCTATTCACCTGGGTGGGGACTTTCATGCCTCTATCATGCCTCAAGTGGGCTCTTATCATGGGCCCATAATGTTATAGTGGTCGCGTCTAGGCTCTAGGTGTAATAGACCTTTTCGCTTTGAATCATTTTGGTTTTCACATCCTAACTTCAAAGTAGTAGTAAACGATGCCTGGAAATCCTTCACTCCCCCTGAAGGAGCCAAGATGTTCCAGTTTCAACAAAAGCTAAAACACCTCAGACAAGCTCTCAAATCATGGAATCACACTCAGTTTGGCAACATTTTTGACCATTAGAAAGCGCTGGAGCAACAAATGAACACATAGCAACAATGTATTATCTCTGAGGGAAGAACGGAAGACTATGCGCAACAGGAGAAGGACCTCCTGACCAAAATTGAAGCACGAAGGCAACAAGAAGAAATCTTGTGGTGTCAAAAATCCAGGGTCAGATGGCTTAAGGAAGGGGAAAAAACACAAAAAAAATTCACAGGTCTACTATATAAAGAGAATGCACAATAACATTGCCTTCATTAATAATCGGCAAGGGGAGCAACTGGAGGTGCATGAAGAAATGGAACAGGAATTCAAAGAGCACTTTCAAGACATTCTTTGGGAGCCTCAGGGTTGCAGGAATTAGGCCATTCAATCAATTACACATCATATTCCTAAAATTATTACGGAGGACCACAACAATATGCTTCTCTAGCCTATCTCTATGCAGGAAGTGGAGGATGTTATGGCCCAACTTAAGGATGGAAAAGCGCCTAGACCAGATGGCTTTACAACCAATTTCTTTCATGCTTTCTGGGAGCTTATCAAAACAGAGGTCTGGGAGATAGTGGAAGAATCGTGATCGATGCATTGGATCCTTCCTTCCCTCAACACAACCTTCATAGCACTAATACCTAAAGTGGAAGAATCCAATACACCTGATAAATATAGGCCCATTGCACTCTGCAATTTCATCTACAAACTCATATCTAAGGTACTGGCGAACAGGCTCAAACCTCTTCTCCCTCTCCTCATCTCGCGAAAGTAGACAGGCTATGTAGAAGGGTGCCAGATTATGGATAGTATCATTCTCTCAAACGAAGTGATCCACTCACTCAAGATACTAAAAAAGCCAGGTATGATTCTCAAGTTAGATCTTTCTAAGGCTTTTGATAAACTCAGCTGGACTTATATTAATCAAATACTATTAGCATTTGGCTTCAGTGCTACATGGACTCGTTGGCTTATAAATCTTATCTCCTCCCCCTGTTTCTCCATCCTTCTTAATGGTTCTCCTTTTGCGCCCTTTCGTCCCTCCCGCGATATTCAACAAGGAGATCCTCTTTCCCCATTCCTCTTTTTTCTTATGGCCGAAGGCCTAAGTCATCTTCTTCATTCTGCTATCTCTTCACATACTTTAAAGGTCATTTCTCTTCATGGTCTACCCCCCATCTCCCACCAACAGTTTGTCGATGACAATATGCTTTTCGGCCATCCATCAACTCAAGAGGCCTCTGCCTTCAAGTCCCTGCTCAATCTCTTCTCAAAAGCTTTTGGCACCACCATCAATGCTTCTAAATCCCAGCTCTTTTTCTTCCACACTCCCCCACCTACTCAAAGAAATATAGCTAGGATTTTGGGCTTCCCGATAGCTGTCCTTCCTTTGAAATATCTGGGAGCTCCCTTGTTGGACTCAGCTATCAAACATGCTTCCTAGAGATCCCTCCTTGACAACTTAGAAACCAGGCTCTCTTCCTGGACCTACCGCTCACTCAACATTGCTAGCAGGCTCATCCTAATCAAATTTTTTCTCCAAGCCATGCCTCTGTACTTATTTTCGATATTGACAGCCCCTATATGGGTTCTTAAAAATATTCACAATCTTTAAAGAAAATTTCTTTGGGGTTCCTTAGGACTCAATAGAAAATGGGCTCTTGTCAAATGGACTGAGGTTTGTCTATCGAAATCAGCTGGTGGGCTTGTTCTAAGGGATCCCCTCCAAAGCAATAACACCATGGGAGCCTGCATATGGTGGAACTGGATCTCTAAACTGCACATTCCTTAGGCATGTCTTTGGTAGGCCAAATATGCACCAGGCAGTCAACAGGAAGATCTCATCCACATTAGCACAACCACCGTTGGCTCATTGATTTGGAATGCTGCCAAGCAAAATGGCACATTGGGAAATCCATTCAAATACCACAGCAAGATTTTGGGAGGACTCTTGGCAACAGCTTCCCAAACTAGCCTCACTCTTCCACAAACCCAAGTGGCAAGCTTCTATGCAGCATACTGATCAAATCCATGTCCATCAGTTTTGGCAGCAGCAATCCCCTCAAGGTTTTCAACTCTGGAGATCAGCTGGCACCTGGCAGGCTAACTAGCAGGAGGAAACATATGAAGAGATCGATCAAGAGCTCATACTCAGGGAAATTAAACACTCTGATCAAAAGGACAAAATGCGATGGGGATATATGCCCAAAGGTATGTTCATGACCAAGGAAGCATACCAACTTCTCTATCATCCTACTCAGATTAACAAAGGATCAGCTATGGGATCAGGTCTGGCAACCAAGCATTTGGCCTAAGGTGTCCACTTTCCTTTCGCTCCTAAGAAAACAGTGAATCCTCACTTGGGATAATCTACAAAATCGAGGATTTACTGGGCCTTCTAGATGTCCTAATTGTAATCTTAACACAAAGACCATCTTGCATCTCTTGGATACCTGCTCACTAGCAGCACAACTTTGGGAGAGAACTGCATAGTGCAACAGAAGAACGAGCAGACAATTACGAGATATTATAAACACCATCAAGAACTGGCCCTGACATCCCTTCCAAAGCCTTCTACTCAATTCCATATGGATCCTCTTACTGGGCTTTGTCTATTGGATTATCTGGAAAGAGAGAAATAACAAGATATTTAACAATCTCAGTAAGCCCCTTGACACCCTATGGATACTTCTCAAACAAAACTTTCAAGAAACTCTAGCTAAGATACTGGCAAGACTCGGATTTGCCAACTTCACCCCAGGATTGCCTCATTCTAAAAATTGGAACTTGGACCTCACTTTTCTATCTCAAGTCAAGCCCAGCTCCTCCATCCATACTTATTCTCCCCACTCCTCGTCCCCCCTACCACCCATTCATACAATTGGAACTTCGATGGGGCTGCTAAGGGCAATCCTGGACTGGCTAGGTATGGTGGCATTTTCAGAGACGATGTTGGTTCAACACTGCACATATATCATGGTTCACTTGGAAAAGACACCAACAATGCTACCGAACTTAAAGGTTTATGGAAAGGCATTTGCATAGCAAAAAGGGAAAATGTTTTCCCTCTAGAAGTAGAAGGGGATTCTCAAATCTTAATAGAAGCAGCTATTCGGATTCACTCAGGAACCTCAGAAACAAAGATCACTTTGAGCTGGCAGCTTCTAATCAGATTGGAACAAATTGAAGAATGGCTCAGGGCATCCCGCAACATTACCTTCAAGCACATTCGGCGTACAGCTAACAAGGTAGCAGACAGACTGGCTAATCAAGGAGTCAATCAGCAACTCCCATTCTTCTCCAGTCCAATAAGCGATTCTAATGATGCACAACTCAAACAAGATTGCACTCTTCTAATGCAACATGATATATCTCTCTCGGTTGCGGGTGTGTAACAAGTTAATCTGTACGAGAGCGGCCTGGTGGGTTGGCGCATGGCTTATTACCACCGCCATCCGGCCTCGCATGTAGCCAACTTTAAATTATTCAACAAACAACATCAATGCCACATTAATGCAGCTCGTTCCCCCTCTCCAGCTTGTAATTTCATCTGTTATGGTGCTCCTCTTAAATTTCATTCTTGTTCCTCCCTTGCACTCATGTCATTCCAGTGTTGTCACTGCGCCTTGCTCTCGAGCTAGCCCAGGGAATCATATTTCTCTAGAACGCTGTGCTATTTCATCGTTGGGTTTTCATGCTTGCGATAGCCCTTTCTACAATTTCAGCTGTCGTTCCTCCTTAGTCCTTCCCAGTGCTCCGCTGCGAGCTCAAGTTAGGCCCCTTTCAGTTCCCCCCTGCCTTTACAGTTCAACTGATTGTTCAGCTCTTCTTGTTCATTTCAACATGCCCAGATTGCACTCAAGAATGAGTTGTAGGAGAGGATGCTCCCGAGGCCGCGTCACCTATCAACCCTCCTCCACTACCTCGGACTCCTTATCTGAAGCCTCGGACTTCTGCTGTGATAGCCATCCCGTTACTAGGAGTGGTCGTGGTCGAGGACAAGGGCAGCACAATACAGCAGTGTGCTCACAAAATTCCCAATCTCACGCCATTTGTTTTCAGTTCCCTTGTACTTTCCGTAACTCCTCCTTCACAGCTTCAATCACCATTGAGCTTCGAGAGGATTCTTCTGGTTTGGTTGTTATTACTCCAGGGGTGTCTATGGAGATGAGGGCGGAGGACAAGCATGGCACTTCTTAGATTGACAATTCGCAAGGCAAGGATCTTGGTGGCTCTGCAACCCAGGACATGAACATCCAAGTTGCTCTGAGCATCCCTACTAGTTGCGGTTCTTCAAGCAAAGAGGGCCATCCTTCTGAGGATGATGACCCCTACAAATATGGGTGTCGCATTGTTGAAGAGTCGCCTTCCACCTCTCATGAAGCTTAATCAGGTCTGCATTTATCGGTTTTGGATTCTCTGTTGTTCAAAGATTCTCAATTCCCTCCTGGTTTATAGTCATTACATGTTTTACAGTTCTTAGGCTCAGACCTTTTGTCCAATGTTAAATTGTCAGTTTCCCCTGCGTGGGCGGCATTCTCATGACACTGTCTTTGGGTCTCAGTTTCGGTTTAAGCTATTTTTTGATTCAGACTCCAGTTTTGAAAGGGAAGCACTTTATTGTTTACTTATACGAGCCCAATCAACCTATTTTTGTTTAGATACACCTCTGGTCAGTCTTCAGCTACAGTCTGGGCATTTTCTGTTTCATGGTAGCTCTTCTAGTCAATCTTCTGCTAGTCTTTTGGCTAGTGTTCAAGCAAGGTATTGTGAGCATGCCGCATCTCTGGGCTAGACTTCTTGAGGCCACTGCCTCTCTCTAATTTTATTTTTGTATGAATATAGGAGTAGACAAATTCAGGAAAAAATAAATAAATAAAAAATATAAAAATAAATATAAATGAAATAAATAAATAAATAAATAAAATAAATAAATAAATAAAAATAAAAAATAAACAAAAATAAAAAAATAAAAAATAAAAAATTATAGATAACCTACTTTGTGAGTTGTCCTGTATTAGAAGATTGGAAATTGATATGTTGGAAAACAAATTGACTTATAGTTATCAAGGTAGATTCAATAATATAGATACCATATTTGCATAATTATGAGAGTTGTTCTTGAATACAAGCAGCTTTCGAAAAGATATCATTAATTTTCTTTCGGAACGAAGATCTTTTAACTGAGTCATTCATAATTGATTCTCAAGTAAGACAAGTGAATATAATGAAGATTCTAGGAACTAAAGGAATGATCTATAATACATAAGTGGGTCAATGAGGTTTATATAGAACCTTAACTTGTTAGTTAAAAAAATTGGTGTCTTGAACCTCAAATTGTGATTTTTCCTAAAGAGTAAGCATTTAGTAAAAACTATAGGCAGATCCTAAAGATTTTGATTTCAAGGATGTCTTATGGAATGAGAAGGGGAAACTTGGATTGAGAAGACATAAATCAAGTGTGATGTAAGAGTGAGTTTTATATATGACATCAAGTTCTATTGTGTAGTTTCACTGGAAATTGTATGTGGATGATTTTATGCTTCTTGTATGCAAATTTGATTGTGAGATGGGATGGACCATAATTGTTGTTTATACAACCAATGTGTGAGTTATTTATAGCTTAGAAAGGTCAACCTACTATAGAAATAAAAATATGACACAGTAGGAGTCATGCAAACTATGAGAAAGAAAAACATGTAGAATATCAAATTATTATAGATAACTTAAGTAGATGCCATATCAATTACATAAAATATTATTTTGATATGGTAGTATAAATTGTATGGTTGGTTTCGATATAGAAATCTTTGGCATTTTATATCAAAACATGCCTAATATGGCATGGATATATTCTCTACCTAGTTAAGAATTGTATGTTTTGGTTTTCATGGAGCTACTTCCAATTTAGAAAACATTAAACTACGGATTGGCATGAAGAAAAATAAATCAAATAAATATACATAATATTAACACCTTATTGATAGGAGAATCGAAATGAACTAAGTATCTTATGATTGTAGGAAAAAATTTAGGCCAAGTTTAGCCCAAGAGGGGGAGTATGTAGTGTCCCACCTTGGCAAGGTTCATTTTGTGACACTTAGAGAGGGTGATTTTGATGTAATCATATAAGGTTATGGATGAAAAACTTATGTAAATGCAAATATACCTAGTTTGGGTCACCTAGTTTCTATGTGGTTATGATAATATCTATGGTTGTGTGTATAAGAACAAATTTTGGTTAAGAGCATATTATTGATGTTTTCTCTTTTGGTATCCTAGTTTGGACACATGTGTATGACATGGATGGTGATCCAAGATTGACACACATAGATCCATGGATGATCATAGTTACATGGAACATATGGTTAATTATGATTAATGGATGATATATGATTTGTATGATTACATATGAATAATCTTGTACTAAGAAAGATGTGGTAGGGGACTTGATTATTTGTAAACCAGGATGCTCAAATTATAAATGATTGTGGAAGTCATTATACATGATTTTTATGATTATATATGCTTAATCTTGTATTGACCAAGATGTGGCAGGGTACATGGTTATTTGCCAACGAGGATGCTCAGATTATAAATGACTGTGCATGTCATGATATGTGATTTTTATGATTATATATGGTTAATATTGTATTGAGCAAGATATGAAAGGGGACATGGTTATTTGAAAACAAGGATGTTCAAATTATAAATGGTTGTGCAAGTCATTTCTCTAGAACCAAAATTCCTGTGGAAGTCATGCATAATATTTGGTAAAATGTGAATAAGTTAATTATGAAATTCATTTGATTCTTCTGATCTATGAGGTTGTGAGGTGTGCAAGTCTTAGAACAAGGCCTTACCAACGAACCATCATATGGGTATGATCTCACAATAACTACCTTAAGGTGAAGCATGGAGTTTCAAAGTAGAGTAGATGATAAGCCATGGAAACTATAGCATGGAGTCGTAAATATTTAAAATATCAAGGTGTGGAATCTTGGATCCTTAGATTAGATCAAGGTGCGGAGTCCTCAATCTATTAAGGAATGAAGATATATGCAATAGGGATGCAGAATCCCTATTCTCTGAAAGTAAGATACCACTCGTTGGCAGCTCAAGGATGAATTTCCTTAATAAAATCTCATTTTTGACAATTCTGGAGTGGCTTTCCGAAAATAGAAATTCATGTCTAAAATATCAAGTATGAATTTGCAAAAATAGTAAATCACCTTCAATCAATGGGTAATCAAGTATAGTTGAAGGAAAATCACTTAAATTATCATTAATCAATCCTAATAGTTCAATCTCGACTCAATCTCTATATTATATTATTATTATTATTATTATTTATGATACTATATATTATTATTGAAAGGGAATTACAAGTCACCTTCATCTCCTCAATCACTTCACACCTATCTCCTTGATGAATCTCATGGATCTATGTAAATCTATCTCTCTTTTATGCACTCATCAAATAATGGCATATTCCTCTTACACTCATTAAATACATGTCATAAAAGATTCCTCTTACGCTCTCGCTAATGCATATATTACACTCTCTTTAACTAAGGAATTCATACCACTCCTTAATGTAACGAGTTACACTCCTCTAAATGGAATACAAGGCATGCATATTAATCCTCCTTTATGACAAGAATTTGTTGCTCCTCCTATATATGTGTCTCGTGTATTCTCACTTGGGGGAGGTGCATGGTGATCCAAGAGTTTGAGAGATTTGAAGAATATTATGAGAGGGAGAGATTCAGAGAGTAGCCAATTGTTAATCTAAATTACTAAGTATCTCTACCCAATGGAGTTGAACATGAGTGGTATTGATAGGAAGTAAACCTTGTCTTCCTCAACTTGCCTTGTATATCTTTCTATTCTTATATTTTGGTACTACTTGTGAGCTCTTACAACTCAAGGGTTCCAGTGGGAGACGTTCTCATTGGATATGGTTGGGTGGAAAACCGGATGGCTTAAATGAGTTGGTTAAGGGATCAAAGATGGATCATATTCTCAGCGTTTGGAGTTGAATATATCTTCAGGTATAATTTTTATTGTCCTAAAGTTATATTATAGCTTTAACATAAAATAAAAAGTACAAATTAAAATTGTTGTAAGAATCTAATTTTGGTTTAAGCTTATGTTATTTGGAATCTTATTGGATAGTTGAAAATGAATACTAAGAGTGGTCTATATGAATGGATGTTTAGATATAAATATGTTATGGAATTATTATTGGTGTAGTTTATGGTACTAACCTTAGTATTGTAGAATTTTATAAGAGAAAGTCAAATATTGTTGAAAGTAATTGCAATAAAGAATTTCCAAACGACTTGGGTAAGAGTTTCATGATTTATGGTTTTGTTTCATTTTAATTGGAATAGGTAACTAGAGACATGGAAAATTCCGTGAATGGGAATGCTATTATTTTTATTATATATGCAAATTATTATGCATGAATAAGTGCTAACTTGCAGCCTACATGAGAAGTAAGGAAATTGACACATACCCAACATATACTTGGAGGAATCACTAGATTGGCCCTTAAAATAAAATGCAAAATAATGACAGCCAGGAGTTTCAAAGAAAATAATTGAGGTAATTTTCAGCCATTATGTGCTTACAATCCTTGCAAATGTATATAAAAAGTAAGGATACATAATGCATTAAAATAATCATTATTGGTTAACTCTTATTTCAAATTGATTCTTAACAACTCAGGATGCTTTCCATGTGTTTGATGGAATCGTTGAATGAAAATAATGCTTGATGAATCTCAAAACCCTTTAATTCGCTTACGGTAGATGAAATGGTTTGGAAAAGAATTTATAAAATACATAAGTAATTATAGATTAATTCTCTGTTTGTATTTTTTATACATAGTTGTAGATTGAAGCTTGCATACCATCTATTTGACCAAATCTATAAATGAGATTCCAGGAGCCAAAAGATTTGCTAGTTTAACAAAATTGAATCCATGGGTGGTTTCATAATGGTTCCACCCAAAAACAAGGGGATTTTGTGCCTTAAGGGCCTATAATCCCCCATTTGATTCCAAAAAAACACTTTTCTGAAACCATATCGTAAATGTGGGTAATTTTGCAGATTACCGATGCCAACTGTGTGTGTTTGTTCTCGAGCTTTTTTTTAAGGATCAAGATGATTTAATTTATGTTTTAATATGCCAATATTTGAAGTTTTAATTTATGAATTTTATGAGTTAAATAGGTTGAGAAAGAATCTTATATTCATGTTTCTAATGGTTGTCAAAATTGTCTTAGGAGATGATGAAACCAAGTGTTTGACAAAATGCCTCAATGGTTGTATGTTGTATGCTTGCAAATTGTTTGTCATAATGTTATACGGGAATAGTGTCTACTCGGATGCTGCTATTCCCACTAAGATGGGTGGCTATCTTAGAAACAAACAATCAAAGTCTACTATTGATTCCTTTTATGAAAATAGATGAGAGGAGAACCAAGAGGGCCAACCTGAGTCTTGCGCTTGATTTCCTCTCCTTCTTGATAGAGTTGTGCCACTTCTTCTTTGTCTGCTCAGCTTCAAAAGGACCTGTATAATCACAGCAACATACTACTATGCAAGAAACAAGGAT
>APFE031278778.1:11253-30953 GCA_000404065.3 Pinus taeda
GACCTGTAATAAGATACAACACAATACATTATCTTCATAATATTTTCATGATCTAGCTGAGGCAGGCATTCCCATGCTCAGCTTTATAAATTCATTTTCATGTACATAGGACAGACAACTGTCTGTGTGGCAAACTGATGATTCTAATAGAGCCATCATCCTTTTATTTGGATGATCATCTGTGCAGCAATGATGTACATTTGATGTCTTTATTTTCCTGAATATATCGTAGCCCGGATGGATGAAACTAGATACGGGGTCTTCAAACTCCTTCAATATTCGCCCGAAGTACAAGTCTATCCATGTGAAAAGATGTTATGGAGTCGAACATGGAAAGACATTGCCTGATTACCAGCCAATGATGTAAGATTTTAACAGGCACGAGAAGAACCACTGATAATGATGATGACCCTCAAGGTACGACAGTAAAATTCACATGGTGTGAAAATGGGATTGGCGTTGAACACCACGCAAAATCTTTCAGTTGAAGGCCATTGATGTAAACCTGTCGCCGGAAGTGAGAAACTTGCCATTGAGGCATGCAAGCTTCAAAGTACTGAAAGGGTTGTCCCTAGATCGACTTCTTGGATAATGAGCTGATGTCGACAAGAAGTGACCCGTCATAGGAGGGCATTAATTAATCTCACATCTACGACACAGAATGGAGAAAATGATTTTATGGATGTGAAAACAATTTGATGATACAAGGTTCATGGTGGCGGTCATGAAAGAATGAAACGTGAAGGTATTGCAGCGGATGAGACACAGGCTAGGTTGGTGAATTCTCTAAGCGACTTCTCTTGAACATATTGGCGACTCTTAAGTGGATTGGTAGCTTAACCCCAAATATGGATGGTACGGTGGACCAATGGTAATATGATCGGTGAACGGAATAACCCAACCCAATCATGGTGATGGAGTGAAAGTGTCATGTTCAAGAGCGACTTGCTACCAATAAAGTTTCTTCAAGTTTTCTTCCCAATTTTTCCCCAGTCATTGCTGACCAATACCTCTTTATTTTTTTCAAGCTTGAGGAGGATAACATATGCTTGTTCTATAATTTGTCCTTCGGGCAAACCCATCGCTATGTTTTAACAAGTCTAGTGACAGTGAAACTCGTTCTTGTCTGTATGGACAAGTTTGCTGCTATTGGTTTTAACGAGTTTAACGAAAAAGATAACTTGGTCCTTTTTCAATTTTAAAGAGTCTAAAAACGAACGGAAAGGAAACTCCAGTAATCCTTTTTCGTCATATAATCCCTTAAGTCTGAAAAAGTATAAAATAATACGAAAGGGATGAATTTTCGATAGTTTTAACGAGTCGAACAAGACAAGCTCTCGATCTTTTTGTGTAATGATCCCTCAGGTCCAAAAAGATTAAAATCTAGAGGAGGGATAGAACTTCTGGTCATTTTAATGAGCTAGAGAGGCCAATTGCTTGGCAATCTTTTCATATTATATGATTCAGATGAAAAGAGCTTAAAGGAGACTCGTTTTTTGAGGAACGAGTGATATTTTCGGGTAGAAACTGGTTCCAGGTAAAGTTTGGAACTTTCCAATCATGACAAGGTTAAAAGGATGGCTAACAGAATCACTCATCGCAAGTGTTCCTCAAAAAGGGTAAACAATCAAATGGAGGCGTATGATCAGCTAAAAAACAAAGTGGAGGTGATGATAAGAAACAACCAAGGCTCAAAAGTTGATGATAATGGATTCGCAATGGTTATTTACCAGAGGTGGGTTCATTTTTTAATGAGCTTAAACTCTGGTGGAACATATGCTCATTGCTTAGGTTTAATTTTTAACAAGCTTGAACTTTGCGTAAAACTGCTTGTGATAATGGTCATTGATATTCGACTCACTATTAACGCTATGTTCCTTTGACGGTCGTACTACCTGTTCAATTTCTCCATCAAACTATTTAGAAATGAGAATACATGCTTCAAAAATGAGTTAAAACACTAATACCCTACTCGAATTACATGAAAAGTAATTTAAAAGTGGTTTTTACCCCTCATTTTACCATTTCATTTGAATTTGGGATTGTTGGAGCTTTGGAGGTGTTTTCCCCCTTGATTTTCACCAGCTGATTCCAGGGGATTATGTGGACAATTCACGGCACCGTCTGGACAAGGTAGGAGCTAAAACTGAGCTCTTTAATTGGATACTTTCCTTTTTGAATTCTGAGCATGTTTCCCTGCCTTTCTGTGCCTCTAGGGTTTGAACAATTCATTCTGCCCCCATCGCACCCTTTTTACATCGAAAGGTGCGATGCATACTGGGCTGGCCATTGGCCAGTCATTATGCATCTCACCCAGTACACAGCTAGGGTGCGATGGGCACAAAGAGAAAAACTTTTGCACTATTTTTTTATGGAAACTTTGCCTGTTTTTTGCCTAATCAGGATCCTGACTCTTCTCTTGTTTGTTTTTTAGAGATTCATTGGAGCAAAATGGTTGTTACATGGAAAGAACGTGAGCATGAAGAAGAGGACATGGTTTCCTTACATGATCCAGGTACGGTAACTGCATTGCAAAACTGTGGTTTGCTCAAGTTCTTCCGCATATCTAGCATGAGGCAATAAATCAAATTGTTGCAATATTCCTCGATGCATGGGATCCTACCAACCAAGTGTTCCATATCAGAGGAAAATCCATCCCCTTGACTATTAAGGACATTTACGTTTTGACCAGTTTATCGAGGTATGGTGCCCCTCTCTCATTATCAGGTTCCGCCCATGGGGGCGAATCTGTGAGGGATTACATTGGCCGATACTGTATAGAAGGATCTCAGCCGAGCAGGGACGGCAAGATCAATATCCGAGATGTCACTAACTGGTCCTTGAGGACTATTCTATTCACCTTTGCTAGATTGGCTGGTAGTACAGCTCTTCACTTGGCCAGCAGGTCCTATATGCAGTACGCCTTGGAATGCCTCAAACCAAAGGTGTTCAACTAGTGTGATGCAGTACTTCCAGTGATAAAAGAACAGCTTACCAAGGTGAAAAACGGAAGATCCAAGAACTTTGGCTATGGTTCTATTTTGACCGCTTTTGCCTTGGAGAAGATCCCACTAATGCAGCCACAGTAAATTTCACTTGGTTTTCCACCACCGACTGAGCCATGGATGCAAAGATGGGTTGACCTTATGGCCCGACATGCTGGTCAGTTGCAGGTTTCTTTCTCCGATGCCTTCTTTGAGTGGTTCAACCGTCAGGAGATGGTTTATGCCGAGTGTCCGTATGCTTGTATGGATTTCCAGGGTGACCCGGATTTGGTGCTGCCGGCTGGCGAGCAGTGGGGTGTCATAGGTAAACTCTCTGACCATATCCCTGTTTATTGCTCTTATAATGTTCTTGTGCTTTCTTTTATCAAGACTAATCAAAACTCATGTGCTCATGTAGACATCGGACCAGTGCGACCAGCAGTGCGCCTGAGAGCAGCAACTGCCATCCCAGCAGGAGAGGCTGTAGGGAGGGTTGTCCTTCGCAACCTGGATGTGGTCGAGACTCTTGCAGTATTGCAGGATCAGATTGAGGGTCTCACCCTTGGTATCCTGGATGTGAGGACCGACGAGCTGCCTCTGAGATTACAGCGACATACCACTAGCGTGCCAAGTCGATGGACTAGGCTTTTACGCATGATTGCACAGGTGGTGACTTGTTATCACCAGCATCATTAGAATAGGGTGCCCCCTAGAATTTTGAGTTTTTGGGTCATATGACCGATTTTGTCTTGGACACAGAACAATATGTATAAACCATAAATAGTTATATATATTTTTTATTTTCGGAGCTTTATTTTGGTTAAGTTATATGATCCTGATGCAAATATTGATGAAATGCTTTTCCTTTTATAAATGTCACAAATGTCTATCTAACACATAGTTTTCCAATGAATCTATTAATGTGTTTAAGTTTCTATAAATATGTTGATATTGGATAGAATCAAACTGTCTTTCCAAAATCTTGACCCTTAGGAACATACGATAGATAGCTAGATTCTGCACGGAATAGATGTCGGTGAGTTTTAGAATGACGAGTTGTGAGTCTAGCCTGACAACAAGTCAGCGTATGCCATGCAAAATGGCATCAGAGAGGATTTCTATCAACGCACTGTATTCAGCAATGTTGTTCGTTGATCAACCAATACATACCCCTCTGAAACTCACTAACTTGTCGCTTGGATCAAAGATGGCCTAGGCTGCAGAAGATAGGTTCCGCGAACTATGACTCGCTCCATCAGCATATCCAACAAACGACTCTAATAGGCTCGACATCTACAAAAAATGTAAAAGTGGATTACCTAACCAAAATGATTACTCTTAGCGAAAACAAAAATGTAACAAAAGCATATGAAGAGGTTACTACACTTAGTCAAGCATAGTAACGCTTAAGGTACAACCCATTTTGGGGTTGGAAAATGGAATCCCATCATAATCCACTAACTTGTAGGCTCCTTTTGATAATACATGCTTAACAATATAAGGGCCCATCCATAAAGACTGGAATTTACCTGCTCCCAACTTTTCGGACTCCTAGTCGTAAAGTAAGACCAGGTCACCTTCTGAGAAGACGCGGGGTTTGACATTCTTGTCAAACTACGCATTGACTCGTTTCTTATGTGCTTCATTAGCCAAGGCGGCATCATGATGCGTTTCATCTAGTTGGATTTATTCCAAGAAACGAGCCTCCTCTTCTAAAGTTCCGAGGAGAAGGTCGACTGCGAGCTTGAGGGACAAGATTTCACACTGAACTGGTAAGATTGCTTCCAAGCCATACACCAGCTAAAAGAGTGTAAACTCAGTCGCATTTCTCACCGATGTCCGGTATGCCCACAAGGCTGAGTACAGAATTAGGTGCCAACTCTTCTTATGGACTCCAATCATCCTTTGCAACATGCGCTTCAGGACTTTGTTGATTGCCTCAACTTTCCCGTTAGCTTGTGGATAATACGGAGTAGAGCTGTCGTGGGAAAGTCCTAATTTGGCATCCAACTCAACCATCATGTGATTACGGAAATGCGATCCATGATCTGTGACTATAGCTTGCGGAACACCAAATCTGGAGACTACATGATTGAAAAAGAAAAGAGAAACCGTTTCACCACTATTGTTTAATGTAGGCATTGCCTCGGCCCATTTCGTAAAATAGTCAACTGCGACTATGATATACCCACGCCCCCCAACCAAGGTGGGGTTACATGTCATGAAATCTATGCCCCATTTGGCGAATAGCCCAACAGCAACTACTGGCTGCAGAGGTGCGGGAGGTATCCTGATTTTGCGATCGAAGATTTGACAAGCATGGCAACTTCTGACTATGGTTATGCAATCCTTGAACATTGTTGGCCAGAAGTATCCTGCCCATAAAATCTTTTGTGCCGTAGCGTAACCAGATTGATGCCCCCCACATGCACCTGAATGACAATCATTCATGATTTTTTTGGCCTCCTCATGGGTGACGCACCTCTGGAGAACTGTATCGATACCACGATGGTAAAGCGTATCACCGATGATCATGTAGTCTTTTTCTTGGTATCGAGTACGTCGTTGCTCTGAGCGTGAGGTATTAGACCTATATGTTTGGGTCTGGAGATAGATGATTATATCTCCATACCACGGATCGCTTGAAGATATCAGAAACAAAGATTCATCCACGATTGTTTCTTTGGATGTTGAATCGTTAGACGATGATGGGAAGTCACATAGTAACTCCGCAAAAACTAGGGCTTTCTTTGATTTGTATTTTACGAATTCTAGATCAAACTCTTGCAAAATTTCTATCCATTTGGAATATTTTCCCCCCAGTAACTGTCGTGACAAGAGATAAGTCATGGGGTTGCAATCTGACAAAATGGCAGTTTTTCGAAAGAGGACATAGTGTCGAAATCTCTGTACCGCTTGAACAGCTGCGAGAGCTAGCTTTTCAACATAGGAGTACTTGCTTTCTGTATCATTTAAGTTTCGACTTAAAAAATAGACAGGATGTTCAATTTCATCATCTTCTTGAACTAAAACCATTGCGATGGTCGTATCTGCTGTAGCCAGATACAGGTTAAAGTCCTTTTGATAATCAGGAGCATACATTAATGATGCTTTTACTAGGGATTCCTTTAGAGCATCAAAGGAATCATGCACAACCTAATCCCAATTGAATGGTACTTCTTTTTTCAACAGACGCCTATAACCTTTAGCAAGTTCGGTGTAATTTGGAATGAACCTCCTTACAAAGTTTGCTTTCCTTTGGAGTTTCTGAATCTGAAGCAAATTCGAAGGTGGAGGCATATCAATGAGTGTCTGAACCTTACATGGGTCAAGGCGAATCCCATCCTTCGAGACCACAAAGCCAAGTAAACGACCAGAACTGACACAAAACACACATTTGTGTGGATTGAGTCGTATCTTGTAGTGTCGGCAACGTAGAAATATTGTTCTCAAATGCTGCAGAGGATCGGTTTGCTTTCACGAATGAGCCAAAATATCGTCGAGGTATGGTTGAACGATGTTTTTGATGTCATGGAAGGCATAATTCATTGCCCTCTGAAAAGTTGCCCCTACGTTCTTTAAACCAAAAGGTATCTTGCGGTATGCGAATGTGCCCCACGGACAAATAAATACAGTCTTTGACTAGTCCTGTGGGCAGATATTTATTTGATTGTACCCGGAAAATCCATCCATAAATGAAAAAGATTTCACATCTAGTGCATTCATCAATTATCTAGTCGATGAAGGGTGTAGGGTAGTTTTCTTTTGGACAAACTTGATTTACATCCCTATAATCGACGCACACTCTAATCGTTCCTTGCTTTTTTGTCACAAGAACAATATTCGATCCCCAATCGGTTAGAGGAACCGGGTAAATGAAACCAACATGGAGAAGTTTTTCAACTTCTTCCTTGATGGCAGCAGCTTTCTTTGTGTGCACCTATCGAAGCCGTTTTCAGACTGGTTTGACAACTGGATACATCTTAATTTCGTGTTCAACTATGCTCGAGTCAATGCCTGGCATTTCATCATATGACCATGCAAAGAAATCTTTGAACTTGTGAAAGAGAGCGTAATATACTTTTAGTTCTGAAGAAGAACAAGATTTGCCGACATGAATATTCTCTACAACATCTAATTTGGTCGACATATTTATGGCGATAGTCTCTTCAATATTGGACAGGTTTCACTCGGAATCCACCGTATTTACAGTATTTGATAGGAAACCAAAACTGAGGGATGATAAAGGTCATTAGAACAATCTTCTTTACAATCTAGAATATGGGAACGATGGTGGTAATCTTCCCATGGTGCCCCGTCAATCATCATTGACTGAACAATTCCTTCGTCTGTAGAATGTACTTGCAACAAAGGATCTGAGGAGGTACCATATTCCTTAGACCTATCTATCTAAACGCTCGATAAGCATTGATTTGGGTTTGCTTCCCATGCCGAAAACATTGATTACTACAATATTTCTATTGGGCTTGGAGGCAAAACCTGGTGATGATCCATGCTAACATCGTGTTCGGATATCTTCTGAATAAAAGACACCATATTGCAGGTTCCTACCGTGGCCACTTCTGCCAGATTGTTTGGAGGCAGTAGGGAAAAAGTACCCATCAATGTAGGGTCTTTTAGTAGGCCTACTCTGGTATTTTGAGGCGATTGAGAGCTTCCATGGATCATCTGAATGCTTCCCGTAACTTGTGAACTGTTGGGGAGAAATGTTTGTTGGTCAACGATTTGAATTCCTCCTTGGAAGGGAAATGCAATCTTTCTTAATTATGTCGACACAATGGCAGCCATAGCATAAATCCAGGGCTTGCCCAGTAGGATGTTGTAATCGATGTTTCCATCGATAACTTCAACATCAATTTCTACTGTTTTCCCCCCAGTTCGACTTGCAAGTTACTTAAAATCCTGTTTGGAGTGTATGTTCATCCATCAAATTATTTTAACATCATTGATGATCGCAACAAGGGTGGTGAGCCTAAATTTTTCCAGCAACTCATTGACATAATACATGTAGATGCCCCCTCATCAATAATTGTTCGATGAACAGTTTTGTTGATGGCTTTCACTTGAATCGGGAAAGCGAGTTGAGCTAGTAACTGAGGGTCATATCCTTTATTATTAAAGGCCACAATATTGGAATCCACTGGGTCAATCCCACCTATTGTTGATAATAGATCCTGCTTCTGGGAGGGCAATTTTGCAGTACCTCAAGTGTGCACATAGCGGATGACAATTGGGCCAGGTCCTCTACTATATTATAATTTTGTGCTGCTCTGGCACAAGGATTAAATGTCGATTTGTGTACTACTCCCATTGGCGGCTTTATCATTAGCTCAGGAATGATGGGTGGCGCAACTTCGGTCGAAGTTGTTGTCGAACTACTAGGTTGATCAATAGCCTTGTTGTTCGACAGTTGTGGATTCCCATAATCTTTATTCCTTGTCAATATCAAAGCATCATTTTGCAGTTTTGAAATGGACAACATAAGCACTTGGGATGGGGAAGCATTGTCGCTAGCAACCAGATTGGTTCCTGGGTTTGGAAACGGATCAGATAATACCGCCAAGGTTTTTGAACTCTTAAAGAGTTTCTTAACTTCAGCTTTATGTGGACAATCTCTCGTCCAATGATCCTCATCGCATATTTGACACCGCGAAGGGGGTTTCCTTTGCCCATAAGGGTTTGCAGAAGATTTTTTAGGAGATGACTCCTCTTGTTTCTTCTTTTTCCCTTTCTTTTTCTTCTTGCCTCCTGGTTGCTTCAGTTCTTTGCCTTTGTCGGTCAACACGGCATTAACCTCCGAGGCGAGAAGTTTCTCATTTGCATTTTGAGTAGAAACCATACAGGCTTTCTTCGATGTAGCCTTTACGGTTTTCGTGGTAGTCGTACCTATCACGCCATCGCCGGCATGAGAGTCTTTGTTTACTCTAGTCTAGGAGCATCAGGGATTTTGTCGTAGAGCGTGCCAAACTGAGTACATATCAAGTCTAGATATTGCGCACGAGCGATGAATTGCTCTTTAGTGACGACCCCTCCCCTTGCCACATCTTTTGTAATAGAAGGTAACAATGACTTAATAAACCATTCAACTAGCAGCTGATCAGGAACATATGTTTTTACCATTCTACGGCAACGTCACCACTCATGAATATGATCAGATATGTGAATGGTTGTTGTTTTCTTGAAATTGGTAAGAAGCTTTGTTCCTGTTTCATACCTTTTTGGTAACTGAAAATGGGTTAAAAAAGTTGTGGCAAGGGTGCTGAAGTTATCGAATGAAGCTCTAGGCAATTCAATGTACCATTTCGCTGTTGGACCAGTTAACATTCGCTGAAAAAGGCGAAGCCTAATCAAATCATCATTGAGAGTGTTGGATGAACACCATAGATGAAAGGTCATCACATGATTCGACGAGTCTTCACCCAAATTTCCATTAAATTTAGGAACATGTAACGAAAGTTTATGAGGAATCACCGGCCACCAAGGGGCATAAGCAATTGGATCATTTGTTAGCGATTTAGATCTGGTAACTCTAAAGTTGCCACGAAGGGCAACTGTTGATTAAGGTTCGGCGAAGCATGCCCAGGGTAAGATGGAATCGCCTGAGTAGTGGGTCTTTGCATACCAGCATAATGTATTTCATTTTGATAACTTTGGTAAGGTTTATGGGCATAACCATTATGATATGATTGATGTTGACCGTTTTGAATATATGTTTGCCCATTACCCGCAAAGCTTTGTTTCTCAGGTCCTCGGTTTGCTTGTTGGAATTACGGTTGTTGATATTGTACCAGCCATGGTTGTGAATCCATTTGATGTTGTCCAATACTGGCTACTTGACCAAGATGAGGGGTAATAGTACCCATTTGAACTTGGGTCACCCTAGTTAAGGAGCCACTAATCGGTGATTGTGGTGGCGTCGTGGAGACAAGAAGTTGTTGTATTACAACCTGAGAAACTTGAGGTTGGCATACAATAGGCAACGCTTGTACTTGCGACACCGTCACAATAGTCGGTGTAGTGGGAATATTCGACACAGGTAGACTTGTTTCATTGAGTATACAACTCTTGGTTGTTGAGGCAGTACCGGAACCCAACCACTGGATGTAATTCCAACATGACCCAAAAACTATTGTGAACTCTCATAGAGTTGTTCTCCTAAAGGGAACAATGAAAGGCCATACTGCCCCCATACAGCAGCAATCCAGTGCTCAAAGGAAAATTGGCCTTTGGGAACCGGACTACCCAAATTGATACTGTTTCGAAGGATCAATTTGCTGAGACTCAACATAAGAGATTCCAGATATTATTCCGGACAAACAAATGGGAACAGACCATACTGTCAAAACAATCCCTGGATGGACTCCATCTAGCGATTGAGAGCTAGTTGGGATAGATGGTACACCATCAAACATTGTTGGAATAGCAGCAGGAGGTTTTGTTGTTGCTGCGTCAGATAACACAATCCTGGATGTCAACGGTTGTTAAACATATCTAGCCTATCCAAAATATTTCCTAGCGATTCTACAGGAACTTGCGATGAAGGGAGACTAACTTCTGACGAAGAAGGATATAGGGTGATCCCAGTCCCAAAATGCAATGGAGTACTAGATGGAAGATCCTCCACAATCTCTTCTATAGCAATCAATCTAGGTGAGAGAGGTATACCGTCAGGTCCATAAAATATTTATGGTGCCGGAGAAGGTATAGATTCTATAGCGACAGATGTCGGAGGGATAACACCTCCCGAACCAGCCGTAGATGGAGTCGGTTCAGGAATAGGAGCGTTTATCGTTACACTAGGATCAGTTCTAATGTTCTCTTGTGACTGTGGAAATTCTTCCGTAAAGGCAGGGGTACCGGAAATATTTGGAGTAACCAAAGTCCCTGAGGATGTTGGGGCACAAGTTCCAAGAAAACTAGGGGACTTAGATCCGATTAAACGAGTTCGCTTTGTCCGGAATAGTTTCGTTTCCGGAGTCAAAGACAATTGACTCGTTAGTCTCCGCGAATGACAGGGTTTTGATTGACTTTCTTCCACGATTGGGGATTACTTGATCAACTCAAAATAAAGGGTAAAATTTGATTCCGGATTAAATGAGTTTTAGACGCTTTGAAACAACTTGCTTTTTCAATTTTTAAGAGTCGAGAAAAAGCTAAAGATGACTCTACTCGCCTTCGATTTTTAATGAGCTTGAAGTGACAAGTGCTCAGATGGACCTTTTCCTTTAAGGAGTCTGAAAAGGAATGAAAGAGACTACTCTGGAAATCTAGACAGAGGGATTACCAAACCAATCGCAAAATTACAGAATACTTTTTAGGGTACGGCAGTCAATCTTCCTGAATGCTGTGTTTAGTGCATTGTGATCGATAGGGCAGCAGACATGGCTTCCTAAGGATAAAGGATATAGCCTATTGTGGTCTCCCAATATATTCTCGACAGTACGTGGGAGCACAAGTTTGTATTGGTACTTGTCATCTCAAAGAGGAGGAATCACCCAACCTACGTTGAAAGCGATAGTTACCAGGCTTTACGACGCCAAAATACATCTCTAGCATAGACTTCTAAATGTTGTGCGTTAGGTTCCAAAGCATTTTTATGTTCGTGAATTTATTTTACAGTTGATATTTCTTAGGAAGTTTTCCTTTGAGGTTCACTGCGTGATGTAGATATACAATTCCTAAAATGAAATCTAAGATGATAAACAGTCGTTTATTCTTCTTTTTGAAATGAAAATCCTAGCTACTAAGGAAAGAGAAGCAAGATTCTTTCAACATAGAGCAGAGAGCACACACTAGATGCACTGTCCTAAATCAAAATCAACAAGCAGTATAAATGCAAATGCACATGCATGTATTTTTTTCCACTTTCTTAATGTGTGAATGACAAAAATAATGCTAAGTACAAATATGAATTATCTTTTCAAAGCGATAGTACAAATCTGAATTATCTTTTCAAAGCGATAGTACTAACAATTTTCTCTTCAAAAGACGAAAGGAGGACTATGATGACACTTTTGCGATTTTGAATTGAAAACTACTTTCGACACTTGAAATGTTATTAATTCAAATCAAATACAAGAGTAACAGTGTAATCGACCATCAAGAAGAGTAGGATTCTTTTCTCTGACTGAAAACAACACTTACGACACTTCCAAATCAAAAGACGACAGTTCGACTAAGCTACTTCTTTATAAAGGAGAACTGTAAATGGAAAAAAATACATAAAAACATTCACAATTCTTTGTACAATGGAGGCTAAATAATGCAAAGGAAGGGAGTTTCCACAGTGGTATACTGATCACAGACAGCAAAACTCCTGAATAAAGCTGAAGAGAGTGAAGAAAAAACCAAAATCTGGAGGCAGAAAACAGTCTTATCTGATCATCGCACCTGTAACACAGGGAAACAGGGATGCATCTCACCTACTACACATGGGAGGTGTGATGCATCCAGATTTCCAAGAGGAGAAGGTGCGATGGTCCAAAGATGAGACTTCAACTTGGTTTTTGGTCATAGTTTCCAGCTTAGTTCAGGGATTTAGGCCGAGCTAATGATAGTCAGTAAATACAAATCATAGGGGCTGATCTAATGAGGTTACTTGAGCCACCACCAGGGCAATTAGGATGCTTGCAAATCGATTTTTTAGTTTATAAACAAAACCCGGAGATGGACTAAAGCAGCATTGGTCTACTTTGCACTTGCATAGAAAATGCAGTTCGAAGGCTAGCTCGCTTAACTTCAGGCTACGTCTGTAGTTTATAAAGCAAACAAATATAAACAAGAAAACAAGCTATTCGCTCCCCAGTGGAGTCGCCATTTTGTTGTCGGGAAATCTAGTGTCCATTTAGAGCTGCTAGTCCCACTAAGATGGGTAGCTATCTTAGAAACAAACAAACTAAAGTTACGTTCGTTTTCCTTTATGAGAAGTAGATGGAAAAGAAGCAGAGTACCAACCTCAGCCTTTCGCTTGGCTCCTTGATTTTTTGCTCTCCCCTCTGACAGATATTTTCCGCTCCTTCCTTGCTTACCCCGCTTCAAAGAGAACCTGTAAAGTCAAAGTAGCATAATACTATCAAAGCACAGAGATCTACGATCATAAACAATATAGGACCAGATATATATTGACCACACAAATGCATATATCAACTCAAACATACAAGAATGTGGAGAAAACTCGAATAGCTTTATTGATAGAAAGAGTAGAAGAGAGGATTACAACCCATTGATCTGCCCCAGTGTCATCCTCCCAGCATGAAATCCCTTCTTCACCTCATGAAAAGCTTATATCACCCAACACTATGATGTTCCACCAAGAAACCAACAGCACTTCCTCACAAAATACAAGATTCCAGCCTCTGGATCTCTCGGATGAGGGATCCACATATAAATGTTTGCAGGGGGTGAGTGAGCTTCTAGGATTTTGATTAGTGTCCTCTCTTTGATAGTTCTTAGTTCCACTTGGAGATTCATGATCTCTTACTCATCCCTGGGTGAATTCAGAGAGGCAAGTGTCACGGGAGAATTTTCTGGAAGATTCCATGATCATCCACCTTGCAAACTATCTCTGCCATTTGTCTACTCTCGCCCATCGCACCCTATAGAAGGGCTTTTCAGTATGCATCGCACTTTTTGCATGTGGCAAGTGAGACGCATCGCACCCTTAGCACTGAGCAGTTTGTATGGTTCAGTTTTGAGCAGTTTTCCATGGAGAACTTCTGGGAGATGATGTAATCAATCGACCTTGTTCCTTTAGGGTGTGAAGCAACACTTTTAGGGACTCAGAAGCCCTTGGTTTATGGAGATATATGATTGGGGTTGTAGTGCCCAAATATTTCTATAACACATAGGAAGGCCTATGAGGATTGTGCAATTCATATTGGAGGAATTTCCCTAATTAATAAGGGGCTAATTCCCAAGGAAATTGCACAATGAAATAGGGACTTGGGAAAGCCAAAATTTAGTTAAGTATTGGCCTAAGGTTGTCTACGAAGTTGTGAGATAGATAGAGATAGTGCATAGGTTGCTCGAGGTTAAGAAAAGCATTATAATCTTCTCATATTTTATCACCAATGCAATATACATATAACAGACATTTTTAGCTATGGCTTTCCCCAGGAAATCATTGTGTAATGTGTTGATTAAATTATTTCTCTTATATGCTTCGTGATTTCATGATCGTTTAATTCTTTGTGCTGATGAGTAGAGTAGATTCAATTCTATTGTTTTAGTAAATCAAATTAGAAGTTTGAATCTACAAGGAATATCTACATGGTATCGAAGCATAAATCACTCTAGAAGAGGAGAATACGAGTTTATCTTTTGCCGGTGAAATCGAATTTGCAGTATCATTCTTCAGATCCAACAGGTTGTCGTTCAGTGGATTGAGACTCGAATATTCCCTTGAGGGTAATTCGAACTATATTTCTTGGGAGGATAGGATGGAGGTAGTGTTGGAAGACAACGAGATGAAGGAATTCATAGACAAAGATATTCCTGAGCCTCCAACAACGAATGCCCAAGATCTGGTACAGTGGAGGAAATGTGTTGCAAAGGCGAGAAGGATCATACTAGAAGGAGTTCTGGATCATATTTTCTTGAACCTTCATGGGAAGGATACACCATATGCAATGTGGCAAGCCTTGATCGACTCGTTTTAGGACAGTAGTGACCATAGGAAGTTGGTACTAAAGGAAAACCTTCAGAAGATAAAGGTTGAGAAGGGCGACACAATACCACAATACTTGAGCAGGTTCACCCAATGTCAGCATGATCTTGGGAGTTTCATTATTACAGTTGTTGAAGATGATCTGGTTAATCTAGCACTTCTAGGCCTACCCAAGAGCTGGCACAGCTACCAAGATTTGGTAAATGGGAAGGAGCATCTACCAAAGTGCAAGTGTTTGTGGTCCGACTTGGTGCAAGAAGAGATGAGGCACATCACCAAAGATGGAACCTCATCCAAGAATGATGATGAGGATGATTGTGCCTTAGCTACAAAGGAGAAGAAAGAGAAAGGAAAGAAATTCCAATCCAAAGGAGATGCAAGTCTGGGTTGCAAGAAGGACTTGTCGAAGATTAAATATTGTCATTGTCATGAGTTGGGACACTATGCCATGAAGTGTCTAAATAAGAAGGTCAGAAAGAAGCCCTCAAGAGGAGCAGTAAGTGAAGCTCTTTCTTCAAAATTCGATTTGGATTTCACCCTCATTGCATGCAGGGTGTCATCGGTGATAGGTAGTGTGCGGTATCTAGATAGTGGAGCCTCATTCCATATGACGGAAAACAAATAATTTTTCAATGACTTGGAGGAGAAGGACCACCATATGCGCATCAAAATGGGAGATGATGGAAGGCATAGCACGACCGGCATTGGCACTATCACTTTCCATAGAGAGTCTGGTTCTTCTCTCACATTAAAAGATGTCATGTATGTTTTGGGTCTAAATAAGAATTTAGTTCCAGGTGCTATGTTGGAAGATCGTGGCTACGATGTGATATTAAACAAAGGAAAGGTTTTCCTTCGTCACATAGCCACACGAAAAGTGAAGTGAATCGGGGTTCAGGTGAAGAACCTCTACAAAATGGAAGTAGAAGATTGTGTTGCTTTGAGCACGAAAGCAGAGAAGGTGTGGATCTGAGACATCAATGAATTATGGCATAGAAGATTAGGCCATCTTCACCATGGAGCTTTGAAGATCATGTAGTAGATTTACATAGGACTTCCCAAGGGTGCACTAGAGCAGAGAGTACATGCAAAGGGTGTACATTGGGGAAGTACATCAAATCGATCTTTCATGATATGGACAACCAAGCACAAACAATCCTTGAAAAAATTCACTCAGATGTGTGTGTACCATTCTCGACAGCCTCCACATTCAAGCACAGTTATTATGTAATATTTGTAGATGATTTCTCACATAAGTGTTGGATTTTTTTCATGCAGAAGAAAGATCATACGTTCTCTAAATTTTTGAATTTAAAGCACTTGTCGAGAAATACACTGGTAGGAAAGTGAACACTCTCAAGAGTGATAATGGTGAGGAATATGTGTTGAATGAATTCAATAAATATTGTGCATCAGCAAGAATTCGACATGATTTAATAGCACCCCATAACCCACAACGGAATGGGATGGTTGAAAGGAATAACATAAGTATTTTGGAAGCTACACGGGAAATGTTACATGATCAGGGCCTACCATTGCACTTGTGGGATGAACTATGCAACACAGATGTATATGTGTAGAACATGAGTCCTCATCGGATTCTTGAGATGAGTACACCAGAAGAATTTTTTTCAGGTAAGAAACCAGATGTGGCACACTTCAAAATATTTGGTTCATCAATTTAATGTCATGTTACCAAGGATGCAACGAAAAATCTAGAGCCAATAGCTGAGTTGGGCATATTTATGGGGTACACTTATATACCTCACAACTATCGGGTGTGCCTGCCATCTCACAAGGTGACATTTGTTCGTAGATATGTGAATATCAATGAAGATAAGTCCATGAGATGTTCCCTTGAGAGGGAGCTTCAATTACATGCAGGAGAGGATATTTTAGCTCCAAAGAAAGAACCTCGAGATGATGTGGAGCAACCACATGTAGAGGAGCAGAGAGTGGAAGCACCCACTCATGCAAATACTTCCAGAGATGGAAGGAAGCACACCAAAGAAGCTGACAAATTGATGCATGATTATGGAGAGAATGTGGGAGCACCCACATCACAGTACAGGTAGAGGAGGTCACCAGATTAGTACACTTGCTACATGGCTCTTATGAGGAGAGTGTAGAGACTAATCCATCCTCATTCGAGGAAGCAGTGTAGAAACTAGTATGGGTTGATGCCATGGTAGAGCCGTATCACTCCATTATTAGAAAAAATGTTTCAAAAGTTGTCCCAAGACCAACAGACAAGTTAGTGGTGAGTTCTAGATGACTTTACAAGGTAAAGTAAGCAGCATATGGGAGTGGCGAGAAGCACAAGGCTAGATTTGTGGCCATAGGATTCTCTCGGGTGGAGGGAAATGATTATGATGGGACATTTCCTCCATTTGAAAGGTATTATTTAATTAGATCTATTCTAGCACTTTCAGCGCAGATGGGATGGAAGATACATCAGATGGATATAAAGACAACATTCATCAACAGAGTGATTGAGAAAGAAGTGTCCATTGAGTAGTCGAAAGGATTTGAGACCTTCAACATAGACTTGCATGTGTGCAGACTCAAGAAAACATTGTATGAAGTGAAACAAGCACCCCGTGCTTAGTACACTAAAATCAACAACTATTTCACCAGGTTGGGATTCACCAAAAGTGAAGTAGACACAAACCTTTACCATATTGTGGTTGAAGGTAAATTATTGATTATAGTATTATATGTCGATAATTTAATTCTAGCAGGTGATGAGAAGTTGGTCAAATATTTCAAAGAATATATTGAAAGAGAATTCAAGATGAAGGCCCTGGGGTTCATGAATTGTTTCCTTCGTATGGAAGTATGGCAAGGAGATGAGGAACTATTTGTCTCTCAGGGCAAGTATGCCAACGAGATATTCAAGAAGTTCCACACGGAGAGCAGAAAACCCATGGAGACTCCTCTAGCATGGAATTAGAGGAAGGAAGATGAGGCTATTATTTACTGGAAGATTATGGGTTCACTTATGTATTTGGTGAAAGCACAACCGAACATATGGTTTGTAGTTAACCAGCTTAGTCAAGTAATGGTTAAGCCAACCAAACTCTATTGGAAAGTAGTTAAACATGTGTTGAGATACCTCAGAGGCACCACTCAGTTTGGTCTTTGGTACAAATTGAAAGAGGAAGTGAAGTTGCAAGGCTTCACAGATGCAGATTGGGCAGGGAGACCATCCGACAAGAAGAGCACATTAGGGGGAATCTTCAGTATTGGGTCAGCAGCAGTTTCTTGGTACAACAAGAAGCAGATATCATTTGCACTCAGTTCAGTGTAAGTAGAGTACATGACTTATAGTCAAGTACCTTGTGAGGCTATCCGGATGAGGAAGATCCTCGTTGGGTTATTTGGTCAACAGGTGGATCCTACAGTGATTTAGTGTGACAATTAGAGTTGTATCGAACTCTCTGAGAATCTATTTTTTCATGATCGGTCCAAGAATATTGACATCCGATATCACCATCTATGGATTTTGTGCAAAGGAAAATCATGTTGTTGGAGTACATTCCTAAAAAGAAACGGAATGAAAACATCTTGAATAAGGCACTTTTAAGAGGAAAATTTGAGTTCCATAGAGACAGGATTAGGGTATTTGATAATCCCTTCCTTATTGAGAGGGAGTGTTGAAAATGTTATTAGACACACTTACTATATTAACATGTAATTCCACATCACAAGACAACTTGTACGAGTTAACTAGGTTAATTTGACTTAGTTGGCTCAATTAATTCGAGTTGAGGGTCTAACTAGAGTCATGTAGAGTGTCTCCTACATTATAGGAGCCCTAGTTGAGTTTATTTTGAGTTGTAGTTAATGAATTCAATTTAACTGGGTTAAAATTAGTTAAACTAGTCCCAACTGATGGAGGAACTAGTAGGAGGTCAGAAAATCGGGCACTGCTTCATGTGTACAACTATTTAACTTGTGATTCACTCATAAATAACTCATGCATGTTAGATCTGAGAATTACCCAATTGATATTGGAGTTCATGGGCAGTGTAATATTAATTGTATAATCATCTTAATTGTACAGGTGGTTCGTGCAGTCAGAGGAAGGCCTATGAGGATTGCACAATTCATATTGAGGAATTTCCCTAATTAATGAGGGGTTAATTACCAAGGAAAAAGCACAAGGAAATAGGGACTTGGGCAAGACAAAATTTGGTTAAATATTGGCCTAGACTTGTCTAATAAGTTGTGAGATAGAGATAGTGCAGAGGTTGCTTGAGCTTGAGCAAAGCATTCTAATATTCTCACATTTTTAGACTAAGTCAATAAATAGATAGTAGGGGTTTTGAGTTGTGGCTTTCCCCAGGAAATAATTATGTAATGTGTTGATTGAATTTTTTCTCTTGTATGCTTCATGATTTTGTGATCGTTTAATTATTTCCGTTGATGAGTAGTGTAGATTCAATTCTATTGTGTTAGTAAATTACAATTAGTAGTTTGAATCTACAAGAAATTTCTACAAAATCTTCGTGAATTAGACAAATTTGAATAGGGAAATTAAAGCGAAAATTGTTAAAACAAGCTTGGAGAAAAAAATTAAATTTCCAATTTGGATCATTTGTTGGTCAAAAACGAAGCCATATGTTTCCAAAATATTGGATACAGAAGGTGTTATAGCTACAAATCTCACTCTTGTGGTTTGTGATGCTGCACTCGTGGCCTAGGGCAACCCCTCCTTCCAGACCTGGTCCCAAATTTAAAAAACAGTGTTTTATTCCCTGTACGTGACATTGCCCTGAGCTAAACGCGTGTATACGCGGGTCTATGTATACCCAACCCGCGTATATGTCTTAAAACATTTAAAAAAATACAAATCTCCTTAATTTCAGGTGTAGATCACGGGTTTTACCTGTTGATTACCTGTTAGTGCCCATGGCCCAACTGTTCCCAATGAATTCCCAACTAAAAAACTACTTTGGGAGAAGTATAAAAAGGCTTCAATGGGAAGGCCTAAGGGAGGAGAGAAGAGAGAGAAAGATTATTATGCT
>APFE031278779.1:34550-44885 GCA_000404065.3 Pinus taeda
ATATCTTAAGACCTGAAATATTGGGTTATTGTTTCAAAAGCTCGATCTATATGAAAGTGAAGTGGAAAGCGAATCTGTGAAGGGTGATCTCTCGAGTGCTGCAGCTGCGGAAGTGCGGAGGCGTCGCAGGAGATGCCACAGGAGGCGCCGCAGGAGACGCTGCAGGAGGCGCCGCAGGAGACGCCGCAGAAGGCGCCACAGGAGATGCTGCAGGAGGTGCCACAGGAGACGCCGCAGAAGGTGTTCTGGGTTTAGTTTTCTGTTATTTTGGATCTGGTTATCTGGGTGACTTACTGGTACTTGATGATCATTTGATATTTATGTATCCAGTTTGAAAAGTTATGAAAAGTGGTCCTTGAAAAGAAGTAGGGGGTTGTAGCTCCCTTCCAGGAGAGACTGGAAAACGAGAGAGAGTTGTAGCTCTCTGCAGGTTGCAGCCTGCGTACTGGTAAAGGACTGCACCAGTACAAGACCATTGTAAAAGGAGTTTCTAATTTGAAAGAAGATAGAGACATATTGCAGCAGGTGGTTTTCACCCACATTGGGTTTCCACCTTATATCTGGTGTTCTTTGATGTGACTGTCTGTTTTTCTTGTTCATGCTCATGGTACTGATATGCAAAAATAATTCAAAGTATAAATAAGGAAGAATTGTTAAAAGGACTAGATAATACTGATTCCCCCCCCCCCCCCTCTCAGTATTATTTTCAACATCATATTTCTAATATAATATTATCTAATCTATGGTGAAAAACTCTCGAGTGGAATATCCATGAAAGTTTATTGATCGTCTGGTATCAGAGGAATTTTCTTTGGGTATTTTGTGGAGAGTTTAGGGATCTAGATCCGCAGGGCCAAAAATCATAAAACCCTAATCATGGTCGATGAATCTGTAAATGAACTTTGTGATCCTGTAGGGTTGAGGTTTACATGGTTGGAACATCAAGTCACAAATATAAACCAAAATGTAAGCCTCCTCATGGAGGCCTTGAATAGCAAGTTGGATATATTTGGAGAAGTTAGGGGTTCGAATGCAAAGGCAAAAATAGAATAGGGATTAGAATATCCGAGAGAAACAAAGAACCAGTTGAAGAAAGGACCAAAAAAAGATAAACCCAGTTTGAGTGTTGTGAACCAATCACAAGCCCTATTCAAAATGGAAGGAAAAGTTGATATCAAGTTGTACCACGAGGAGATCTCTTAGCACTCCGTAAATTTCCCTAGCATGAGGAGAGAAACTTCATTAGTAACCACAAATCCACTTTTAGGCTATAATCTAGCCCTTCTAGCCTTAGAGAGTGCTCACTCACTTAGGTTGTTCAACTAATCTGATATGGTTAGGTATAGTGCTTAATAAGGCTTGATTTTCGAAGGTTTGTTGGTAAGAAATGAGATAGATCCATTGGGCATGGAGTCATGTCAAATTGATTATTTTTCCAGTGATAAGATGAAGAGAGAAAAGGTTTTTCCTCGAGGGCAAGGTAGGAAGTATTGGCTATGCAATTAATTCATTGTAGGACATTGAGCATGAGAAAAAATGGAAACAACACAAAGAGTATCAAACTGTAGATAATTTATGAATGTTGTTTTAAGAGGAAAACACAGATCACTTGGTGAAACTAAATTAGAGCACCTTTAAGATGAATTCTAAGCTAAACATCTGGTTCTTCCAAGAATGAAGACATATATTCAAGATATGTAAAAACATAAGACAAACTTACAACATGAAAGAAGCAAGATTACACCATCAAGATCTGACACGAGAATCCCTGCAAATCACCTTCTGTCTTTCATTCACTGGCAAAATATTTAGAAAATACAATGCACACAAATTCTCTTTCTCTCCAATCTTACCACCAACCCTTTTTAAATTCATATTCATGAATTATATACAATATTATCTTCCTAAATTAAATGGGGTCAAAATCCATACTTTTCCCAAATATAACAAGAGGTTACAATGCTTTAGGAATAAATATTTTGGAAATTTTTCCCATATCCTACTATCTAGGGTTTGGTTTTTGACTAACCAAAAATATGCTAAATAAAAATAAAATTATGGAATTAGGTAGAAAAATATTCAAACTTCATCATCCAAATCATCTTGGAATCAACTATGCCAATTTGGAGGTCCACCAAGTTGAATTTCAAAAATTCTAGAACTCCGTTAACAAATTTGACTTCAAAAAATTGTGAAAAGTGACACAAGTAATTCGCAAACTGTAATGTTTGTACTAAAAATGAGAGAGGTTTTTTTTAATTTATCTATTATTTGACAAAAAAATATTTCCGATTTTCAAAATTCATCTCCCTTAGGTCATAAAAATGATTTTGAAGTGAAACTATAAAAAACGTAGCGTCTCCCCTACCTGCGACTATGTTTTTTTAATATATCCCAAATTGTGCATCCTATGGAGCTAAAAGTTTTGCATAAATTTACTATCATCATACCTCATCTCCAAAAAAAAATTGAGCCAAATCCGATTCACGGATCTTGAGAAAGTCTGAAAATAGTTGTAGGTGACAATAGCTTGTTTCTCAAAAACCATGAAGCATTTTTGGCTGAAATTAACTGGGTTTATTCATATCACCCCCATGTATATACTGTAAGTATTTCAAGGAAAATTGGTACATGTTTTAAGAGATATGGTGAAAATATGTTTGTGCAATGCATTTTCATAGCGAGTTGTCTTTGCATGGCTGAGTAAAAATGGATGATTGATGATGTTTCCACCCTTGTAAACCTTTTTTAAGTTCCCACACACAAAAGTAATTCCAAAAATTTTATTTTTAATTAAACCCTAATTCTTTCAACCGTTTCACATCAACTTATGTAAGATTCCAAGTTTTGTATACTTGTAGCCTTGCTCCGAGAAAATGAAATTGATGGGTTGGTTTGAAATGTGTCTAAGATGGTTGTGAAATCCTAAAACAGATTTCAAATTGAGTGCACACCCCTAATTATCTAACTCTTCTGTGACTAACATGCAACAGACTTTCATAACACCTGTAACTAGGGTTATTTGAGAGAGACAGCCAAACAAGGGGTTTATCAATGATACTCAACTGGAGTTCCAAATGGAAATATGTAGGGTTCAAGGCACACATTGCAACTGACTTGATGATTTATTGAGATGTGAAGTTGCGCATGTAACACCCTCCTCCCACATCTACCCAAGAAATCGGCCAGTCGATGTAAACATGCGACGAGAGACCACTATGATATGATTTGACCTCCTAAGTCACATTAAGGAAGTGGAATAGATGGAAACACACCATACAAACATCCAATATCATCAAAAAACCCCCAATGGACAAGTCATCCAATCAAACAACTTGTCCCTCGGTTCCACTATTGTTTTAGGTCTCTTGGGCCATAGTTGCTCTCATGCTATGGGCAAAGGGAATGGAAAACAACCTAAAGTCACTCTCACAAGCCTTTCTGCTAGTGATTGAGGACTAGAATTGTCAGTGTTGTGCAATGACCCTGGGACTTAAGCCAATTTTTCAGTCTTAGAGCCCAAGTAACTGCCCAAAAGTGGTCCATCTCTTCAAATCAATAAGATAACATGGGAATGGGAGTACTAAATAAAATTCTTGGTCAATGCCTTGATTGGACCCCTACTAGCCATGACAAACATTTTGTCAAACATATTGCGAATGTGTAATCTAAAGGTGTAATTCTTACTTTTGAGTATAGGGGTCTCATACTTAGTTGAGGGAAACTAAGAAACATTGATGCTTCAATGCATGAACTTCCATTCCATCCATTAGGTCATAGATACATTGATCATTTAGTTACAAGTAAAAACATGATGAGAGCCACACATGGTTGTTGTCATAAAACACATCCATAACCAACATAATAGTAGCAGAAAATACTAAATACTCATGAAAGTATAGTCATATAGACCACATTTAATCTATCAAAATTCTCATATAAATATGAGAAATAACCATTCATTAATGATACAAAATCCAAACCTGGGTTGGGACTTCCACATTCCACCCTACCTTAGAATGGTTGAGCCAAATCTCTCTTGATCCATTCACCCCCGTGTCATATTCCAAGCATGAATGTGGGATCTCATAGAACACATAAATCAAAACTCATCCAAGGCTTCTAGAGAACATTCATCTCAACCCATCAAAAAGTAATTCCACCTCACAATCAGAGATCACAAAACCATCATCGGATTGGTATCCATCCAAGCCTTCTAAGGCTTCTAGGGAATTTGTTACAACTGAGGCTTCCAGGACTAGTAACTCAAACTACCAAGGGATTCCAGAGAATTTTTCCAACCAAAGCTTCCAGGACTAGTAACTCAACCCATGTTGTTACAAGGCTTCTAGAGCGTTTTTCCAACCAGGGCTTCCAAGAACTAATAACACAACCCAAGCCTTGGAATATGAGAACCAACCAAAAACAAACAATGAAAATAAAACCAGAATCACCGTGGTTATCCAAGAAATTTCAAGGCTAGGCAATCCAATGTTAATCCAGGAAATCCTCCATGCCAATGATAGATCACAACCAAGAAACCACATGCATGTTCCATGCATGCCAAAACTACTGAAGGAAACATACCTGCAACTCCGTACCTACAAGAAAATTTGATGTAGTTGTTGATCCTAATGCCTCCTAGCACTTTCCTACTTTTCCTTTGCTTTCTTGCTCCAAGAATCCAAATATGCCACACCCTCCAAGAGTGCTCCAAGAAAACTCTAAGTGTCCAAGAGTATAAGAGAGAGAGAATAATGAGAGAGTGCTCCAACACTTAATTGAAAAAAGGTCATCGACTGATCCTTAGAAGCCTTTTTATGAATGAGGCCTCTATTTTCTTCATTTTCCATTATTTTCCTTAATTTTCCTCCTCACATGCAATTGGTGACCTTTCACCTCCATTTCCTCCTAATTTCCATTATTTTGCATAAATAAATGTGTCAAAAATGCCATTTTTCCTTTCCAAAACCTTATCCATTGCATTTGCCAATTTCCTTAGCCATAAACAACCCAATGAACACCCCCTACGATGTATTGCCCAACATTCAGCTTGGAATATGTGTCCTATCGACATTGGTTATTGTTTTTAACTCTTATTACATGGAATTTTCACCAAGGTTGTTATAGAACCCCCCCCTTTGGGGACACCATCCTCAGTGTTCAATCACACATATACCTTAGAAATGTGCTGAAAGAAGACATACTGCTCGTGGAGCTTTATAACATAGCTCGTTACAGTATTTACATCCATACACGGGTGTACATATAGCAACATCATCAAAATATAGATACCAAAACATATGCCAAATCGTATACCAAAGCATATATCAAAACATATACTAAACACCATGTGTAAGAATATATTAAAACATCATATAGCATATATAAAACCATCATAAATCATATATCAACCACCATAAAGTAAATACCAAACCATCATAAAGAAAATACCAAACCACCATAAAGAAAATACCAAACAACCATAAGAAAATACCAAACCACCATAAGCTTGGACGAGGCTTGTGTACAGGTGCAATACATGGAAAACATAGACCTAATGAGAATGCAGTCAAGTGGATTGAAGTAGAAGGAGAAATAAGATGCTTCTAAGGAGGGGAAGAAGAAGAAAAAAGGGGGAAAAGATAACAGAACAACATCGACAATGCACCCGTGTAAATATCCTAGCATCCATTGTAACCACTGCAACATTGATGATCATAAAGAAGAGAAGTGTTGGAAGTTGAATCCATACTTAAACCCAAAGAACAAGAAGAAAGATAACAAGAAGAAGAATCTCATGGCCATGGACTCAAGAAACCAAGCTGAAAGAAACTCAAACATGGATGAGAATATCATCTATACGTCAGTATAGAAGGAGGTGAATCCGAGTATCCTTTAATAACAAGAAGAGAAAGAAATGACCAAACTCTTCCATATGCAAATACAGGTCAAGAAGACAAATATTGATGCTCTGTTTGACTCAAGACTGCAGGCGAATCCCATTGTAGTAGAACTAGTCAAGAATTAGGGGATGGAATTTCATGATCATCCAAACCCATGTAAATTGGGATGGGTAAATAAGGATGCAGAGCTTAAGGCAACAAAAGAGTGTAAAATTATATTTTCTAGCAATGCTGATTTTATTGATGAAGTAGACCTAGATGTGGTTCCCATTGATGTATGTGGAGTCATGTTTGGGAGTCCATACATCTACATGTATGATGTAATATTCATGAGGAGAGCCAACCAATATCGACTCATCAAGGATGGAAAAATTCTCATCATCAACACTCACAAAGGCAAAGTAAAAAATCTCACTTGTAGGTGCTAACCAAGTCAAGAAATTAAACAGTTCCAGCAAGAAGTATGTTTTATTGTTTCCAAGAGAAAGTTAGTGTTACCGGGAATAGTGTCCACTCGGATTCTGCTATTCCCACTAAGACTGGTATCTATCTTAGAAACAAACAAGTAAAGTCTACTTTCGCTTTCCTTTATGAAAATAAACAAGAGGGGAACCAAGGAGACCAACCTTAGTCTTGTGCTTGATTTCCTCTCCTTCCTGATAGAGCTTTTCCGCTTCTTCTTCATCTGCCCAACTTCAAAGAGCACCTGTGGAATCATAGCAACATACTATTATCAAAGAACAAAGATCTATATTCATAAATAACACAGGACCAGATGTGTGTTAACCATACAAATGCATATATAAACAAGTACACAAGAATATGGAGGAAAAATTGAATAGCTTTCTTAAGATGAAAAGTAGAAAGAGGATTACAACCATATGTTCTGACCCAGCATCATCCTCCAGCTAGAAATCCATTCTTCACCTTAAGTAAAGCTTAGATCATCCAGCACTATGAATGTACACTAGAAAACCAACAGCACTTCTCTATAAGATACAAAATTCTAGCCTTTGGAACTCTATGATGAGGGATCCATATATAGATGATTATAGGGAGGTGAGTCATCTTCTAGGGTCTTGATTAGTGTCCTCTCTCTGATAGTTCCTGCTTCCACTTGGAGAATGATGATCTCTTACTCATTCCTGTTCGAAAACAGAGAGGCAAGTGTCAGAGGGGAAGCTTCTGGAAGATTCCATGATCTTCCACCTCGCATTTTGTCCCTGCCATTTGTCCATTCCCGGCCATCGCACCCTATAGAGGAGCCATTCAGTATGCACCACACCCTATACACTAGGAAGGTGATATGCATCGCACCCTCTACACTGGGTTTTCAGTATGGTCCAATTTTGACCATTTATGAGCAGTTTTCAGTGGAGAACTTCTGAGAGATGATGTAATCAGCTGACCTTGTTCCTTTAGGAAGTGAAGCAACACTTTTAGAGACTTAGGAGCCCTCAGTTTATGGACATTTATGATTGGGGTTGAAATGCCAAAAAATGTCTATAACAGTTGCCCCCTAAAGCATGAGGTCGTTAATCTTTTCGATGTCGGGTGAAATGCTTTACTATGAGGATCCGAAGTTTTTTCGAGCTGGGAGGCGACCTGTAATAAGATACAATACAATACATTATTTTGACAACATTTTTTCATGATCTAGCTAAGGCGGGCATTCACATGCTCAGCTTTATAAATTAATTTTCATGTACATAGGACAGACAATCGTCTGTGTGGCAGACTGATGATTTGGACTCATCATCCTTTGATTTGGATGATCATATGTTCGGCAATGATGTATTTGATGTCTTTATATTCCTGAATATATCGCAGCCTGGATGGATGAAACTAGATCCGAAGTCTTCAAAACTCGTTCAATCTTCACTCGGAGTACAAGTCGATCCATGTGAAAAATGTTCTGGAGTCGAACATGGAAAGACATCGCCTGATTACCAGCCAATGATGTAAGCTGTTAACAGGCGCGAGAGGGATCACCAATAATGACAATGATCCTCAAGGTACTACAGTACAATTCGCGTGGTGTGAAAAAGGGACTTGGCGTCGAACACCACGCAAAATCTTCCGGTTGAAGGCCACTGATGTAAACTTGTCGCCGAAAGTGAGAAACTTGCCATTGAGGCATGCAAGCTTCAAAGTACTGAAAGGGGTTGTTCCTAAGTCGACTTCTTAGATAATGAGCTGATGTCGACAAGAAGTGATCCGTCGTAGGAGGGCCTTAATGAATCCCACATCTATGACATGTAATGAGCAAATGATTTTGGAGGTGAAAATGATCTGATGATATAGGGTTCAGGGTGGCGGTCATGAAGGAATGGAGCGTGAATGTATTGCAGTGGGTGAGACAAAGTGAATTGTCTGAGTGACTTCTCTTGAACATATCGGTGACACTGACGATGGATTGGTAGCATTAACCCCAAAGATGGATGGTGTGATGGACCAATGGTGATGATTAGTGAACGGAACAACCCAACCTGGGTTGGATGCAGAGGAAAGTGTCATGTTCAAGAGCGACTTGCTACCAATAAAGTTTTTTCAAGTTTTCTTCCCAATTTTCCCCAGTCATTGCTGACCAGTACCTCTTTATTTTTGTCAAGATTGAGGAGGATAACATATGCTTGTTCTATAATTCGCCCTTCGGGCGAACCTGTCGCTATGTTTTAACGAGCCTAGCGACAATGAAACTCGTTCTCGTCCATTTGGACAAGTTTGTCGCTATTCAGTTTTAACGAGTTTAACGACAAAGATAACTTGGTGCTTTTCAATTTTAGAGAGTCTAAAAGGGATGGAAAGGAGACTCCAATGATTCTTTTTCGTCATATAATCCCTTAAATCCGAAAAAGCGTAAAATAATATGAAAGGGATGAATTTTTTATAGTTTTAACGAGCCAAAAAAGACAAGCGCTCGATCTTTTTGTGTAATAATCCCTCAGGTCCAAAAAGATTAAAATCTAGAGGAGGGATAACACTTCCAATAACTTTAACGAGCCGGAGAGGCTAATCGCTCAACAATCTTTTCATATTTCGCGAGTCAGTTGAAAAGAGCTTAAAGGAGACTTGTTTTTCGAGGAATGAGCGATGATTTCTGGTAGCAGCTGATTCCAGGGAAGGTTTGGAATTTTCCAATCACGGCAGTGTCACAAGGATGGCTATCAGAATCACTCTTCGCAGATGTTCCTCAAAAAGGGTAAACAATCAAATGGAGGCGTATGATCGGCTAAAACAGAGTGGAGGTGAAGATGAGAACACGACCAAGGCTCAAAAGCTGATGAAAATGCATTCACAATGGTTATTTACCGGGGATCGGTTCATTTTTTAATGAGCTTAAACTCCGGGGGAAACATTTGCTCATTGCTTATGTTTAATTTTTAACGAGCTTGAATTCCATGTTAAAACTGCTCGTTCTAATCATATAATAATGATATCTCATCTCAGATACCATTTTTTATGGAGCTTGCACCTTTAAAAGCTTTGCCCTGGATCCTTTCTTTATGCAAGCTAGGAAACGACCAATCCTACAAGTTTAAAGGGTTAGAGGACCTACAAATTTAAAAAATAAATGGTTTCTCTTTGCTTGCATGCAAAAAGGTTTGCATTCCCCCAGGTATAATGAAAAATTTCTAGGTTACCATATAGAAGCTCTTGCTTTTGCAAGATAGTTTCCATCCACGCTGTAGATAGAAACACCTCCTGGCTTGGTCCATCTGGACCAGGGTGGTTCTAAATCCCAACCTCCTAACCTTGACGAGGGAATCTTATTCTGGTCTAACTCCCTTTTCCTATAAGGACAAGTGTCGGATCAGTCATTTTCCTCCGCGGAAACCTACTTTATACCTAGAGTTTCCCTGCCGAAGCAGGCCAGGGTGCATGCCCCCTGGGTTTCAGTCATATCCTCCTGAATCACTCGCGCTCATCGGTGATGGACTGGGATCGATGAGACATTCCTTGCATGAAAAGACCATTTAGGGATGGCATTTGACTATTTGCTATGTGTGAACCGGGGAATGACAGCTGGTCTACGAGCTTGACCACTCTGCCTTCATGTGGAAAACACATTACTCTAAAGAGTGAGGAGACAACAGATCCCATGCAATAAATATAGTCACGCCCAAGGAGTAGATTATAATATAAGGGTCCTTGGACCACCATCACGTTCATGTGAATGATTTTCCTTCTCAAAGTAATGGGCACATTGGGAAGGATCCCTAACGGTTGATTGGATCCTTTGTCAAAGCCTGTTATATTTCTCATTTCAGGCAGCAGCGATGGTGAACCAAACACTTTCCAAGCAGTAGAGGAAATGATACTCACAGAAGCCCCTTCATCTATGATGGTACCATCCATGACCATTCTGTAAGCTTGTACAATGATTCAGAATGGTACACTAGCCGGTAAACGGGGTCTGCCTAGTAGA
>APFE031278779.1:44931-54988 GCA_000404065.3 Pinus taeda
AGCTTGTACAATGATTCAGAATGGTACACTAGCCGGTAAACGGGGTCTGCCTAGTAGATTCCAATCGAAGGAAACGACTAGGTTGCTTGGAGGTGGGACCGAATAGACGGCCGGATAAAACTCTGACAAACTTCCTTCCTGCGGTATAGGAACGAGTAGACTACCCCCAAGTTCATCGGAGTCTGTGTTTATGAAAAGAATCTGAACGATGTCATTCTCGTTCTCTTCAGTGACGGTATCATTTGGAGATGAACCTTCTGAAGGCAAGACTGGGTCAATTGTCGCCTCAACCTTTTGACTTTCATCTGGTCTGGATTCAGAGGGTTCATTTTCAATGATAGACGTTTCGGCCGACCACAATGGCGTGCCAGCCGGATTTTCAACCAGTGATGGACTTGGCAAGAGTTTCTTGTATCCAGGAGGGAGCCGTAGCGGTGAAGCAGGACGGTCATCCAAAACTCTTTTAGCTTCATCTAGGAAGGGACAACGGTGGACAGTGTGATCACCTTCACACAGTTTACAAGGAAATTTGCGATTCCTTTTCTATCTAGATACTTCACTTTCGCTGGTTGATGGTGTACTTTCAACATGATCATCAGATGTTGACGTCACTGAATTGTGCAAACGAGGAGACCAGTCCCTTAGGATCCGAGGGATGCAAGGACAATCTCGATGATAGTGATCTCCTTTGCAATGACACATGGAGATTTAGGTTTAAACGGTGCGGTGTGAGGATTTTCGCTAGATGACGCATGGTTGCCCCCTTTCGCTTTTGGCTCCTTCTTCTTCTTTTCCTTTTTCTCTTTCTACTTCTTCTTCTTCTCAATTACTTGATCCTTAGCTTTACCAGCTTCATCAAGTGAAGACGAAGGAGGAGAGGGAGAAATGGACGAAGTAGAAGGTCGGGGGGTAACTCTAGTATCATCTAGTTGCTGACTCGACTGTTAAGGAATTACGGTATTCTGAATGACAGAGGTAGAGAAGAGCCACACGGGGAAGCCAATCGTCAACCCTGGAAGTGACTATGTGGCCATATGGAGTGCACTAACATCTCCCCAAGAGGAGAAAGGACTAGGATTTCCTCCAAGGGGAAATCCTTGGTTAGTAGACTCCATTTTCCTCAACCTAAAGACAAACAAGGGAACTTGTGATGTTATTCCGATTAAAATAAATTTTAGATGCTTTGACACAAGTTGTTTTTTCAATTTTTAAGAGTCAAGAAAAAACAAAAGATGACTCTAGTCGCCTTCGATTTTTAATGAGCTTGAAGTGACAAGTGCTCAGATGGACCTTTTCCTTTAAGGAGTCTGAAAAGGAATGAAAAAGACTTCTCTGGAAATCTAGGCAGAGGGATTACCAAACCAATTGCAAAACTGCAGAATACTTTTTACGGTACGACAGTCAATCTTCTCGAATGCTGTGTTCAGTGCATTGCGATCGATAAGGCGGTAGACACGGCTTCCTAAGGATAAAGGATATAGCCTATTGTGGTCTCCCAATATATACTCGACGGTACATGGGAGCACAAGTCCATACTGGCACTTGTCGTCTCAAAGTGGAGGAATCACCCAACCAATAATGAAAACAACAGTTACCAGGTTTTAAGATGCCGGAATACGTCTCTAGCCTAGACTTCTAGATGTTGTGCGTTAGGTTCCAAAGCGTTTTTAAATTCATTAAATTTATTTTATAGTTGATCTTGTTTAAAAATTTGCCTTTCAGGTTCACCGTGTGATGTGTATACAATTCCTAAAATGAAGTCTAAGATGATAAACAACTGTTTAATCTTCTTTTGGCAATGAAAATCCTAGCTACTAAGGAAAGAGAATTGAGGGTCTTTCAACAAAGAGCACGGAGCACACACTAAATGCACTGTCATAAATCAAACCAAGCAGTCTAAATGAAAATGCACATGAATGTATTTATTTTTCAGTCTTCTTAATGTGTGAATGACAAGAAGAATGCTAGGTGCAAATCTGAATTATTTTCCAAAGCGACAATACTAACAAATTTCTTTTCAAAATGAAGTGAAGATAAGGACGACACTTTGCGATTTCGAAATGAAAACTGTTTTCGACACTTGAAAAACTACTAATTCAAATCACATACAAGAGTAACAGTCAATCGACTATCAAGAACAATGGGATTCTCTTCTATGACTGAAAACGACCCTTACGACACTTTCAGATCAAGAAACGACAGTCTGATTATGCTACTTCTTTGTAAAAGAGAACTGAAAATGGCGCACAATACATAAAAACACTTACAGTTCTTTGCACAATGGAGGCAGAATGATGGAAGAGAATAGGGTTTCCACAGAGATATACTGACCACAGACAGCAAAACTCCTGAATAGATATGAAAAGAGTGAAGAAAAACCAAAGTCTGAAGGTAAAATCAACCTTCTCTGACCATCGCACCTGTGACACAGGGAATCCAGTATGCATCTCACCTACTGCACACGGGAAGTGCGATGCATACAGACTGCCTTGAAGAGAGGGTGCGATGGTACCAGTGCGAGACTTTTATCCAATCTTTGATCACAATTTGTAGTTCAGTTCAGGGATCTAGGCCGAATAAGTGATGTTCAATAAATATAAATCACAGGGGTTGATCTAAGGAGGTTACTAGAGCCACCACTAGGGCAATTAGAGTATTTGCAAATTGATTGTTCAATTTATAAACAAAACCCGGAGAATAGACTGAAGCAACATTGATCTACTTTTCACTTGCATAGCAAATGCAGTTCGAAGGCTAGCTGGCTTGACTTCAGGCTCCGTCTGTAAGTTTATAAAACAAACAAAAATAGACCAGCAAATAATCTATTTGCTCCCCAGCGGAGTCGCCATTTTGTTACCGGGAATAGTGTCCACTTAGAGCTACTATTCCCACTAAGACTGGTAGCGATCTTAGAAACAAACAAGTTAAAACTACTTTCGCTTTCCTTTATGAAAAATAGACAAGATGGGAACAAAGGACACCAACCTTTGTCTTGCACTTGGTTCTTTGTCTGGTTCCTCTCCTTCTCGATAGATATTTGCCACTCCTTCTTTGTCTACACAGCTTCAGAGAGCACCTGTAGAATCAAAGCAGCATAACACTATCGAAGAACAAAGATCTATAGTCATAAACAACACAGGACCAGATATGTATTGACCACACAAATGCATATATAATCAAACATACAAGAATGTGGAGGAAAACTTGAATAGCTTTATTAATATCAAGAATAGCAAGAGATTACAACCAATTGTTCTGACCCAACATCATCCTCCAGCAAAAGCCTTCTTCACTCAGTAAATCTTAGATCACCCACACTATGATTACACCAGAAACCAACAAGCTTCTCTACAAGATACAATTCCACCGTCTAGATCTTTTGATGGTATCATTTATAGATGATTGTAGGGGGGTGAGTCAGCTTCTAGGATTTTGATTAGTGTCCTCTCTCTGATAGTTCTTGATTCCACTTGGAGATTGATGATCTCTTACTCATCCCTGGGTGAAATCAGAGAGGCAAGTGTAAGAGGGGAAGTTTCTGGAAGATTCTATGATCCTCCATCTCGCAAACTGTCTCTGCCATTTGTCCATTCTCGCCCATCGCACCCCACAGAGGGGCCATCCAGTATGCATCACACCTTTTACACTGGGAAGGTAGTATGCATCGCACCCTCTGCATTGGGCATTCTGTATGGTATAGTTTTGAGCAGTTTTCTGCGGAGAACTTCTGGGAGATGTTGTAATTAGCTGACCTTGTTCCTTTAGGTAGTGAAGCAACACTTTTAGGGACTTAGGAGCCCTCAGTTTATGGACATTTATGATTGGGGTTGCAGTGCCCAAAAATTTCTATAACAAGGATGAGGAGGAGGAACAATCTGTTCCTAGTTAGAATACACCCCAAGAATTCCACGATAAAGAAGAGGTTGAAGAAGTAGCTATCCAGGAAACAACAGAGCAAACTAGGGTTTCTACCCCAGAAAAATTGATCAACAAAACACTGAAGAAGAACCCCAAGAAGAAAATAAGGAAATTGGCCAAGGCGAAGGTACAATACCTGAGGTACAAAGCCCAGGCTCGAGTAAATGAATGGCTGTTCCTACCAAGAAAACAAAGGAAATTAAAATATTGCGAAAGGAACAATAAACATTGCTTAACGTAATTAAGCAACTTCGACAACATATAAGAGTCTTCAAAATGGGGAAGAAATCAAAAGGAACCTCTGTGGCAAAGCATGCAACTGCCCAGGAAAAACCCCTTAAGAAAAAGATGAAGAGGACTCAAGTCCAACCTGTTATTCAAAATTGAAAGGAACAACATTTGGCTGTTGCACATGTATAAGTACAAGCAAATAATGTATTGGCCTGTGAGAAGGAAATTCAAACAAAGGCATTGTCCTCTAGCGAGTAGGAAACTCAAACCATAAAGACGAGATGTCGTAATAAGGAGACCCAAGTAGATCTCTAGCCCAAGATTATCATGTTGGATAATGACCCGAGGATAGTAACTCTGCGAAAAGATTTGGCACAAGCCCAACAAATAATAGAGAAACTTACAGAGCAGACCGTTCCTCAAGAAAAATACGAGAAATTACAAGAGCAACTAAAGAACATTAATGCATCAGAAAGCGAAGCAAAAGGCAGAAGAAAGAGTCAAAAAGGTAACACATAGACTAGACATAGTCATAAAACAAATGGATACCTTATGTTCTCTATATACTGACGTTCTAGCATGTAGGGCATCTGCTAGAAACTATGCTTTGTTTTTAATGGAAAGATATTTACAATTGAAAATTAAAGCTGTCAAGGCAGGAGTACCTATAGAGATAAAAACCATTGATGACTTCATAAATTGTTGTAAGCATTATGGGGTGAAAGTTCAACGATTGTTATGTGAATTTTATTTGCAAAATCTTGTATTAGATGGAGAAATAGAGCAGAACCCTAGCCCTTTTGTGGGTTATGTCCAATTGCAAGCATTTATATCTCTTGTTGTTAATCAAATAAAGTGCCTTAAAGCCCACAATGTATTTCAAAGACAAGAAAATGGATTGGATCTATGGGTGAGGGGTGAACCTAGAGACCCACTGCAATTATGGAATAAACATAGGAGCCTAACGAGAAGCTAGGGAGTGATCGAGGCATTGGGACCTATCCACAAAACAGTCATCCAACAAGGAGTAGAATACTTCTTTACCATCAAAGACCTTGCCATAGCAGCAACCAAATTCCGATACCATACTTATAATCGGAACATCCAAAACAGAGAACCATTCAATTATGAAAACTTTAAGCTAGCTGCTGACAGTTTGGGTATCTATGGTGACCTCATTCTGAGGGAAGGCTTGTCTTGGTTAAGCTATAGGTTCCAAAGTCTCGTGATTTGGCATCCTGCACCAGGATATAGAGCCTTATATGAAATGCCTAAAGGTCAGACAGGGCATCTTTTTGAATTCCTAGCTAGGCATCATGGTTGTAGACCACCTACTGAGATCCCTTCTCCAGCCTATTCCCTAACTGCCTTGCATGTCAATTACAATGTTTTCATGAGGGCATGAAAAAGGGTAAGTAGGGGGGTGTGTTGAGCATTAGAGAAGGTATGTAATTGCCACTTATTCCGTCATCTTTTCCTTAAATTCATAACTTCTTTACATTATGAAATGGGCATATAGTGAAATATTATGACAAAGTTTAGAAGATTTGTGAGCAACGTAAAATGGCTAATAATTACCTTTTTCCTATGCAAAAAAGAGGAAAACGGAAGATTGCCACTCCAAAGGAAAAAACAAGACAAAATCAACTATTGTCCCTTTGACAGGGAACCACATCCAAACAAGGCAATCTAGATTGGAGTGTATAAGCCAGGAAAAGGGAGAGGAGATACCAAATCGGCGCAAGAGAACGAAGAGATAACTAAGAGATAACGATATGGCGAATCCCTCAGGATCCTTAGATCCTGAGTGATCGCTACCTTAAAGATTATCTGTATCTTTGATATTTCGCTTGACTGTTATAAAAAGGGGCAACATTGCTAGTCTAGGGGGATTATTGTTGTTTTATGAAATTCACTGTTGTAACTTAAACTTTGATCATCGACTCTTTTTAAAGAGTGATTATTGTAACTTTCTTTTGATGCTTAATACATAAATTGTGTTGCCGTTCCGTCTTTCATTCTGGAGTAATCACAACAATGTGTCCCTGGAGGCTAAGGGCCCAGCCTTGGTGGATCACTTGCTTCCTGTACCATTATTTTCCAATTCCAAGTCGTGTGTGGTTTGATTTCTTTTATTTACTTTATTTAGTAATCTGCTGTTCCTTATTATTTCATGTATTGGCTCTGTTATATTTCATTCATATTTGAATAGTAAGGTTATCCTCTACAACTTCAATGTTCTGTTGTTCATTCTGAATTTATATCGCATTGTCGTTCCTTTACAGATTGATATTATTGTATAACATTGTTGTTCCTTACAGATTACCATTACTGTTCGATTACAGAGTAACAGTGTTGTGTATTTATAAATCGATACTATTGTCTATTTATCTACAGTTTACCTCCGAGCGTGATTTCTATTCATTGGGATTGTTGTTCCATAATGACCGCAATTGTTGTTTCTTCATAACCGTGATTAATAATTGTCATGACGAAACTCAAATTATTGTTTCCTTCAATATAGACGTGCTGTGTGTAATATTCAATTTAGTTTGCTGTGCATTTACATTTGATTCAAGTTGTTGTTTAATATTTCATAACTCGCTTTAGTTTGTTGTTCCATTTTCATTTGTTGTTCAAATCATTTCTAAGGTAAAGATTGTTGCTTAATTCCTGTAGATTACAATTACTGCTTCATTCATTTCTGTAGGTTAAAGCTTTGCTGTTCAATCTTGTTAAATAAATTAGTTGCTGATCCTTTTCTTGTTATTTGAATTATCATTGCTTTGGTGTGAACAAAATGATCTGAACTGTAGTGAACATTGACTATTGATGTTCAGTTCCCAGATCGATGATCTTTTCTATTATTGCTTTTCAATTAGATCATATTACAAAGGGAAGAGTTATTATTACTGCACCCTTGACTGATGAAGTGTTGTAGTTCCTTAAACGAATGATTTAGTTTCAAGCATTTCCAGTTCTTTCCATTACATTTAGAAATTTGTTTTCAGTATTTAGTTACTTTTGCAAAAACACTATACTACTAGCATTATTCTTGACAAATGACCGCCTCAAACTGAGTACACTCTTTGAAATAACAAAGCGTACCTGGATTGATAATTAATGTAGGGTAAATAGAGGTGACAAAGACCCTTTTTACTGCTCGACAACAATCATGACCAACCAAATAAAGATATGAAGAATTAAGAAAATTCATTGGTCTAACACACTTACCCAACGTATCTGGGTACAATGAATAGTGTGTTAGAGGTGAGGAAAGATGAAAATACTCAAGAGAAGAGATTTCAGTTGTAATTGAATCAACTTGAAGGTTAATTTATCTTTATCAACATAATGATCAAATAAATGCACATCACTTTTATCTTTAGATTGACCTTGCTTTACTTCAACAGGATATATTGAAGATTCCGAAGCCTGACAACTTTTTCTTCAAATTTGATATTTTATGATGCATGAATCAAAGAGATTCTACAATAATTCAAAATTGAAAGAGTATCCCATCCCATAAATGAAGATTTAAAGCTATGAAAAATAGATACTGAATCGATACCTCGCAAATCTAGGCCTTCAAAAGAAGAAAATATATCATTCAATGTACTTAGATATCCATCAGCACACGTGTTAATGGAAATAGGGATGTCATGGTGATGGTGTCCAAAGTCTCAATTTGAATGAAGGATTTGAAATCATTTGATAGGTTATCAAGATTATAAGATCGGTAATTAGCCAAAAATGCAAGATTTTCATCTTGAAACAGGGAAGAAACATGAAACACATCGTCACTGCTTTGCTCCTCTACATGTGAAATGCAACTACCTCATATATGATCATTGTTTGGTACAATAGGTTGAACACCATTAAGAGTTGAAGTAGGTTTATCTAGTGGATCATGAAACAAGGAATCATGAGACATGGATGGTAGAGGTTGAAAAGTATCCCTTGAGGAAATCATACTTTCAATTAAATAAGCTTCAAGACTTGAGTTACACATATTAATGTGACCTTGAAAAACCATAGGATCAACCTTCACCTCTAACTCCTTGCAATTACTGAACCATTTCAAGTTCTCCCCAATAGGATCTGACGCATGAAAGGGGGATGAAGGTGGAAGAGACAAATCAACAACTTGTTTTTCAGATTTTCCAATTTTAACATCATCATAAGGAAGATCCCAAATTGGTACTGAGAAAGGAGGAGGACAAGGAAAAAAAGGAATAGTATGTTCCTCATCATAAATTTGGGGTGTCTCATGACCAACATAAGTTAGGAGAGCAGAATCATCTCGGGGTTTAGATTCAAAATATTTCAAGGTGTGCATAATCAAACTTTGAAATTTTTCTACGATGAACGCCGAATCAATCACTCCCTTCGGAAATTCATAGAAAAGGTGAAGAAATCGATGACGTAAATTTCTCTACAAGTTCGCTAGGTTTCATTATGAGAAAATCAATCCTTTTACAAATATATTGATAGTCATACATGTCAAAGGCTTGATGAAGCTCCATAGCGAGTTGTTTGAATGAATGAATTGAAGCAATTGGTAAAGTTTGAAACCATTACTTAGCTCGACCTTCAAGAGTGGGAGTGAATAATTTACTAGCAACATCTTCACAATTGATTCCATAATATTCAAAAAAATTGAGAAACACAAATATATATTGAGCTATGAATGTTTCACCCTTGCCATCAAACTTAAAATTTGATAAGCCATCAATTAATTCCACGGGAATTGAGATATTTGAGCTATTATAAAAACACTCAAGGATTTAGGAAAAAGCCATTTATGATGAGATTCAAAACAGACTCAATGGGCACAACTTGTTGTTTGGCCCTCCTTCTACCACCAACTATTGACGGTGCTAGAAATTCGTCAACCAGGGGGGGTCTCCCCAATGTGAAGTCCCCATTAGAACTCACACTATTTGGAGTAGAAGCTCCATCCGGAGTCTCATCCTGACCACCATGATTCTAAGGTTTACCTCAGATGTGATGAATAACATAAGAGAGTATGCACATAACCTTTGGAGTCAACAAGTAATTTGACACTGTGAAACACCAAATCCAATGTGTAAAAGGAGAATTTCATGAGAGGGAAGTAAGAGTGAGTCTCTAAAAGGAAAGTAACAATACTATCCTAAGATAGGCACACAAGAACGAGGAAATATTTGTTTTTTATCTAGCGTAATAGTTCACATAGACACAATGCATATTAAAGCAAATATTACACACATTCAACAAGATAAGTACCAAAGCCAATGAAGTAGTTTAATTTCCTTAGTACATATGAACAAAACATATACCACAAACATCTAAAGAATGTTATTACATTATTCATAAGCTTAGGCAATTTATATTAATTTTCAAAAATGAAGTAGACGATTGTTTTCCAGAGGCTACTGGCGTACCATTTGGGAAACCAAACCAGTTACATATGTTCAAAATTTTTACAATACATTTCACAAAGGTGACAAGTCTATCACTTAAAATGAAAATATAACTAACTAAAGTACAATGCAAGGTATTAACAATGATAATCAAAACAGTGCCACTACAAAAAATTATAACAAAACAATGAGCTTGTTTGATCATATCATCCCGAGGAAGAGTCCACCTATATTGGTGGGGAAGAGTCACTTTATTCTTCAAAGGGGGTAAAAGTAATATTTGGTGACTTCTTGGAAATAAAATAAACTTTTATGTCTAACTTCTTGATTTTCTCCATCATTTTGGCTATGCATACCAAAATCTCTTACTTAATGTCTGATCATTCAATAAGAACTCTTCCCATAATAGTTTTAATGTGCCAATAAAGATTGACAACCTACATATAAGAGGTATGGTGAAACTAAGCTAAAGTACCAATTTTTAGGATCCAGTCCCTTGTTTC
>APFE031278781.1:0-11851 GCA_000404065.3 Pinus taeda
AAAAGAGGAAGGTGAGTTAAAATAAGAAAAATAAATTAAATTTAGAGAAATATAGGGAAGCTCCATGTGGCATCAACCGGCACAAGAATATCCCTCTAAGAGATAACCTGAGTTAATTTAGGAAGTAGATTGGGAATAAAATGTTAACTCCTTAATTAACTCCAAGTAATAAACTCAATTTAAGGAATAAAAGGGGGGACATCTAGGAGTAGAAATAGGAATCTTGTGAAGTGAGGAAAATATTAGTTTTAATTAAAAATATAACTAAATAATTTTGGGTGACCCTTGATAAGAGAATGACACATGGGTGAGTGAATAATCAAGCTATTAAAAAGAAAAAAATATTATAATTATGCATGACATGCCAAGTGTCATCTATGAGAAATCTTATAAAAGAAGGGGCAGGCCATGGTAGAAGGGACTTTTTGGGGGGAACCCTATGGTTGGATGGATGATATTTTGTGAAGGCAGTGACTACGAAGCTATAGTGAGTTTGGTGAGGCAGAGGGCTTTAGAGAGGGGAATCTTGAGCTCCGGTTGCTCTCCTCTACCAGCTAGACTCTTCCTCCATTGTACAACCCCATTGCAGCTCGGGGGTCCGCGGGGAAGAAGAGTACCCAAGGAGTAGGTTAGGAGGTTAACCGGTGGGTCATCGCATTCAGATCAAGTACATCACCATTCATTCACAGAGGTGACCGACAACAAGAGAATACTAGCAACAACAAAGAAAACAGAGTCTCGTCTTCTGGTGAACAGTACATATGTGTTGCAATACTATTTTGGTCTTAGTTAAATGTATGTAAATGTTATGATATGTTTCCTGAAATGATTCCCAATGTGTTTCTCTCCTAGTTGTATTTCGTTGTAAATAAAAAAAAAAATGTATATAGTCTAGATGTGGTCATTACACTTGAGTATACAACTAGTTCTTACAAAGTGGAGGGGAGAAGGGGCACGAGGTGGAGTTGGTGGAGGTGGAGGTGGTGTTGGAGGAGGTGGTGGGGATGTGTAGGTGGTGGTGGAGGAGGTGGAGGTGGAGGTGGTGGTGGAGGATTTTGTGGGGGATGTGTATGTGGTGGAGGAGGAGAAGGAGGCGAAGGTGGTGGAGATGGAGGTGGTGGAGGAGGAGAAGGTGGTGGATATTGAGGTGGTTGAGGAGGTGGAGGTGAAGGAAAGGAGGAGGTGGAGTAGGATGAGGAGGAGGAGGAGGAGGTGAATGTGGAGGAGGAGGAGGAGGAGGTGGATGTGGAGGAAGAGGAGGAGGAGGTGGATGTATGCAATTTAATTTAAAATTCATCTTTTAAATTCAAATACTAAATTGTCACTCTCTTCTCCATTGTTGGAAATGAAAGCTACAATCTCATGAATCCTGAACATATCTCTTGATACACATAATATCCTACCGTTAAATGATATGTAATATATTTTGGAAGATTTCCTCTATGCACAAATATATTCATTCAAGTACATGAAATTCGTTTAACGTTTAGATCTGATATATTGTCCAAGAATTTGAAGCATTTTCGAAAGAAATGATATATACTAGGAAATTACCATTGGTTACTTGTAGAAAGGAAAACACGAAATCACATGAAGATAAGGAACATAGGAATAGAAGAGAAACGATGTAGCAGAGAACCAACAAAGTGTTACTTAGACTGCTGACTCGACTAGAGATTTGATCAACTTTATAATATCAATTCTAGAATTATTTGGGATGGTAAACTATGTTGACTAGCCCCTCAAACATCTCCCCTACCCTTAATTCCTTATTTGTGACAATGAAGGGAAGATTTGGAGTCTTACAAAAATTTTACAAAATTTGATACACCATAAATTAAAATATGTAAACGCTTATAAGGAAATACAAGTTTGTCCATAAGGGTGGTTGGCTAAATAGCAGATCTAGTTTCATGGGAAATGAGAACTTCTTGAATTACATCTGCAATATTTAAAATGTGAATTCCTCTTATTTTCCATTCCCTAGGTGACCTATTGGAACATTCAACTTCAATTTCCTGAGTGTAATGTTGTTGTTAAGAAGAGAGACCACATCTTAAAAGCTTGGCTGAAAGAAATTAAATTTATGTTGTTAAAAAGATGACCAAGATTATTGTGCTATTGTAGGGGTTGGTGTTGAAGTCATATCGATTTTTTTTTATAAGTAGTTGATGCAAGCACTTGAAGTTCTTGACCAAATATAGACCATTTTCATACAAATGTACTTCATGGGCATCAAATTATTTTAAATATTTCAAATATTGTACCATGTCTGCTAGTGATATGTACCCTCTGAATTGTTGATCAACTAGTAATTAATGTTCTAATTATTGCATTTTATTAACAATTCCATGAAAATAATCAATAACACACTCATATTTTACTTTTACTATCTTCCCTTCTCTAAACCATTGTCTATCCTCCCGCTGTAGTTGGGATTAATATTTTTATCCTGTAAAACCTAATTCTCATGGGTAGACTTTTCTCGAGGTTGAGTTACTTGTTGGGAGAACAATTCTCAAATTAGAAATTATTGAGTTTATATCCAATTGCATGTGGATGAAAAATATATTGGGAAAATATTAAAAATATTTGGCTTTGTGGTATCATGTTTTTTCGAACTCTTGTTTTTCTTGGGAAAATTATTTGTGAACCTTTTTAATTATAGTGGACATATTTTCATTCCCTTGAACTATCAGTTTATCTTGAAATTTATTTACATGAGCAATTATTTGCTCACTCTAGTCGACCAATTGTTGTACAAACTATTGGATTGGATTACAATAAGTGGATCATTAATTATGGTTGGATTTTTTATATTAAGATATTCTATTTCATGCTTCTAACATTCTAACTAAATGTCTGTTTGTTATTGTTGTCTCTGCTAAATATTTGTACAGTCCAACATCCAATTTTGTAAGTAACGTTATTCAATGCATCTTTGAGAATCGAATTATTTTATAAGTATTTTTAATCATTATATATTTATAATTAGATATCAATCCATGTTTTATGATAGTATAATTTTCAATATTTGTGTTTTTATTTTATGTAATGTATTGTATTGTTTGTTTGTGTTTGTATGACTATATATTATTGAACACAAAAAACAATTAGACTAACTATTAATATCTAATGCAAGAATTACACTTCGACTGAATTGAATTCTTGCATAAGTTATATATGTTAAATTTAATAAAAGTTCACTTATTTTAGTAAATGACCATGACATCATTAATGACACTGTATTCTTTTTGGTAACCACAACTATAAAATGTGTGTATTTTAAAATCACAATTATTTATAATTAATATAACGTTATAATTAATTACAATTTTATGTTTTATAATAGAATTTCAAATGTTTGTGATTATAGTTTATTTTGTGTAAATGTTTGTGTTTGTGCATATATAATGGTTTTACCAAAACATAAAAATCATATATAGCAATTACACTTTGAATGAGTTGAATTTGGGCATTAAATTATTTTATGTGCAAATTGATATTCAATTTAATAACATTCCATTTATTTATGCAAATGATCGTAACGTCTATTAATTAGCACATATTTCAATAATAAAAATAACTAAAATATGAAAAATGACTACGATGATAAATTTTTTGCAAGCATAATTACTCAATATATTTAAAAAATATACAATAGAACACTTACCAGAATTTGCAAGAAATTTATACTTTATAAATTAATTAGCTCGAAATTGATGGTTTGTAGTGATAGCATTTTAAAATGTGTTTTTTAATTTTATTATGGGTTTATTTTTTGTATTCTTTCTTACCTTTTTGTGTAATGATTTTACACAGACATAATATCCAACTAAAGATAGGAAGTATTTGAATCTTGTATTTTAACTCACTTATCTTCATTCAATTTGTTTAGGAATATTTTAATCAAAATATATTTCAAAAATACAAATGTGGACTTGAATTTTTATCCTTTGATTTATATTTGTGTTTAATTTAATGAATTATTTTTCAAAGAAAACATATAATTCATTTAAAAATATACAACTCTCTTTTTCAAACATTCTAAAGATATGTTTTTCAAGGTTCTTATGTTGCCTCTAATTACAAAAGTGAATTGTAATAAGCCTTGGTAAATTTTATTAGGACCCTTTTAATTGATATGCCCCTAACAAGTCAAACTGGGTCCAATGATGTGTCATAGATGTGGCATATGACAGTGTAAATATTTATTTTTAGTAATAGAAAAGAAAAATTGGTTTTTCGTGTTCTTATTCTTGAAACTTTATTAACATGTCATATTAGACTTCTATTCACGAGGAATGAGTTAAGCCCAAGAAGAGACAAGATAAAAAAGTAAAAAAGAAAGGTTCTCCTCTTTTCTAGAGTTGAATTGTCGGTTTTGCAAAGGACCAAGAAAACACATGACTCGAAATAAAAATGTCATGAGTGGAACTCACTTAAAAGGATTTTTGGAGATAAAACGTGTTGGATAAAATATAAAGGGATATTGCAAAAGAATGACTTTATCATACCCAAACAGTAGCAAGATGCTCTTAAGGGTCAAGGAAATGTAAAGGGGAAAAGAACTACTATTTGTTCTCGTGGGAACCAGGAGTTAGATCTTTGGGGGAACTACTTGGAAACATAGTTCTTTATTGGGAGGAATGCCATAGCCTTTAATTTGTTTCTAAAAAGGAAATCTTATACAAGTATATTCTAGTCTAGCTGGGTTGTTCAACAAAAAAATACAATTGAATGTGTGCAAAGATGCAAAACGATATTATATAATAAATTAAAGAATCTTTTTTGGATGGATAAATATATAAACACACATAGTAATCCTTATTCACCTGTAAAAATATAGTTTGTTGTAAGCTACTATACAAAATAACTATTGAAGGTAAGATAATTAAATTTATACATAGTTTAACTCGTAGAAAAATAAATGTATACCTAGTTTAGCTTGCCATAGGCTAGAGAATTGGAATGATACCAATTGGCCATGGAAAAGGAAGTCTTGGGTAAATTAATACTAGGGCCTAAAGGACAACCTTTGCAAACTCCCATGACAAGGGTTCAACACAACTCTTGCCTAATTTGTGTATTCTCTTCTTCAAATAAAATGATAGTAATAGTAAATTAGATACAATCATTATGTAGAAACAAAATATATAGAGTTGACATGAATATCTAATGTGTACTCATAGAATATTAATAGAACAAATATTATATTATTGTAAACTTTTGATGGAATGACTTCATTACATGTAGTAACAAGTAAATAAATTGTATGAATTGTTCTTAGGAATAAAAAGAAAGACTCGCATTGTACTATTTTATCATAATTAAATATTGTCATTAACAAAGAGAGGGTAAATCCCTTGAATTGGAATCGATATACATGGCTTGTTTTGACTATGGGGACTTTTGGGAAAATCCCTAGCTACATAAGGGTTTTCTTTACACTCGAACAACATCAAATTTCCTTGCAGCCAACATAAAGTGAAAATCACAACTGACATAGAAACTTGTAAAGCTGAAGTGTTGGATAAGTACTTTAAGGCCAAAGCGTAGGGAAAAAGACTTGGATGAACTTTAACCCCAAAGCAATGTCTCAAGATAACCCAAGTTGGTCGTACAATAACCTACACACACAGGAAAGGAATGCCTTATTTTGGATAGGAAACACTTTAAATTAATTAGGCAAAGAATGTTACAGAGGGTTTTGAGATATGTAGAGTCTAACCTTAGTAAGATAGATAACATCCTTCAATCTGATTCTCTCTTGTAAAGGGAATAACATTAGTATTGTACAAATATTCTTGTACAGAGAAAAAATATACCGAGATGAGAATCAAGTTATGGTTTAATCATAGAATGGAAAATATGGAAATATGTTACAATATTGGAAGGAAATCCGAACATAACCAACCTATGATACATCGCAACCACAAAGTTAGAAGACAAAACTTACAATAATATACCCAATATGCAAGAATGGATTTAGTATAACAAATATAAGTGAATGTAGAGGAATTAAAGACCTTGTGATGGCTTACCCAAGGATTGCATCCGTACCACATTTTGCAAGGAGTCTTTTTCTAAGAGTGTGAGATGGACATTTGTTTTTCACATACATTGTACATAGAATTGAATAATCGCAAAACATCAATTTTATGTTTTTTAAAAACCTAATTTAACGAACTGTATTCAATTTATTAATGTTTTGGAGCTTCTCCTTCTTGGAGCTAGGGAGCTCTAATCTTAAGTCCCTATGTATTTTATAACATTTTATAAAGTTTTTTGTTAGAATAATTTTGGCAAAATCACATAAAAAATCCTTTGTCGACGCGTTTTGAACCAACCAGTGTGGTTCATCGTCAGGACGAGTTGATGATCCAATCTGAGCAATGAGTTAAATAGAGATAGCAGGCCATTCCAATAGCTAAATTTCCCAAGTAATGGTAACTTTTATTTAAGTGTTTATTAAAACAATTACTAAGGTGTTATAAACCCAAAATCATAAACACTAAACCCGAAACCAAAAACCCTAAATTGAAAATCTTAAAACTTAAAACCTAAGAATTTTATAAAGTGTTATAAACCCTAAACCTTAAACCCTAATCCCTAATGCCTAAATGGAAAATTCTTAACCCTAAACCCTAGACCCTAAACTACAAACCCGAAATCCTAAACCCTAAATTCTAAACCCTAAACCCTATAGCCTAAACCCTAATCATTTTATAACATTTTAAAAAGTGTTTTGTAACTTTTCTTTAAGTGTTATTAAAAGCATTTATTAAACTGTCATAAACCTTAAAACCTAAACCTTAAACCCTAAACCCTAAACCACAAAACCCTTAACCCTAAACCCTTAGAATTTTATAAACCTTAAACACTCTACCATAAATCCTAAACCCTATACCCTAAAACCCAAACCCTAAACCCTAAACCCCAAACCATAAACCATAAACCATAAATGCTAAGCATTTTATAACATTTTAAAAAATGTTTTGTGAATTTTATTTAAGTGTTTTTTAAGAGCTTTTACAAAAGTGTTATAAACGCTAAATTCAAAACCGTAAACCATAAACCCCATACAATAAACCTCAAACCCTTAACTCTAATCCATAAACACTAAGCATTTCATAACACTTCAAAAAGAAGTTCGTAACTTTTATTTAAGTGTTTATTAAAAACATTTACTCAAGTGTTATAAACCCTAAACCCTAAACCCTAAATCCTAAGCATTTTATAACATTTTAAAAATTGTTTGTAACTTTTATTTAAGTATTTATTAAAGGCATTAACAAAAGTCTTATAAACCCTAAACCCTAAACATAAAACCTAAAATCAAAACTCTAAACCCTAAATCGTACGCATTTCATAACATTTGAAAAGTCGTTTGGTAATTTTTATTTAAGTGTTTATTAAAAGCATTTACTAAAGTGTTGTAAAACCTAAACCGTGAACCTAAAACCTAAAATCAAAACCCAAAACCCTAAATCCTAAGCATTTTATAATAGTTTAAAAAGTGTTTTGTAACTTTTATTTTAGTGTTTATTAAAATCATTTACTAAAGTGTTACAAAACTTAAAACCTAAACCTTAAACCCTAAACCCTAAACCACAAAACCCTAAACCCTAAACCCTAATCGCTTTATAAACCTTAAACACTCTACCATAAACCTAAACTGTAAACCCCAAACCCTACACCCTACACCGCAAAGCACAAACCCTAAACCCTAAACCCCAAACCATAAACCATAAACCATAAATGTTAAGCATTTTATAGCATTTTAAAAAGTTTTTGTAAATTTTATTTAAGTGTTTATTAAAAGCTCTTACGAAAGTGTTATAAACCCTAAATTCAAAATCCTAAACCCTATACCCCAAACAATAAACCTCACACCCTTAACTCTAAACTGTAAACACTAAGCATTTTATAACATTTTAAAAAGTAGTTTGTAACTTTTATTTAAGTGTGTATTAAAAGCATTTACTCAAGTCTTACAAACCCTAAACCCTAAATCCTAAGCGTTTTATAACATTTTAAAAATCATTTTGTAACTTTTATTTAAGTGTTTATTAAAAGCATTTACTAAAATGTTATAAACCCTAAACCCTAAACCTAAAACCTAAAATCAAAACCCAAAACCCTAACCCTAAGCATTTTATAACAGTTTAAAAAGAATTTTGGAACTTTTATTTAAGTCTTTATTAGAAGCATTTACAACAATCTTATAAACCCTAAACTCTAAATCCCAAAGGCCAAACTGTAAACACTAAACCCTATCATTTTTTATCATTTTAAAAATAATTTTGTAACTTTTGTTTAAGCCTTTACTACAACCATTAGTAACTAAACCATAAACCATAAATTTTAAACCACCATAAACCTTAAACCCCAAACCCTAAACACTAAAACCTAAACCCTAATCATTTTATAAAATTTTAACAAGTGTTTTGTAACTTTTGTTTAAACATTTATTAAGAGCATTTAGTAAAGTGTTATAATCGCTCAACCCTAAGCTCTAAACCCTAAAACCTATACTTAAAACCCTAAACCCTAAAACCCAAACCCTAAACCCTCAACATTTTATAGCATTTTAAAAATGGTTTTGTAACTTTTATTTAAGTTTTTATTAAAAATTTTACTTAAGTGTTATAAACCATATACCCCAAACCTTAAACCATAAACTTTGAACCCTAAAACCTATAGCTGAAACCCTATACCCTAATCATTTTATAATATTTTAAAAATTGTTTTGTAACTTTTATTTAAGTGTTCATTAAAAGGATTTAATAAAGTGTTATAAACCTTAAAACCTTAACCTTAAACCCTAAAACCTAAACCCCAAACCCTAAAGCCTACACCCTAAAACCCAAACCCTAAACCCTAAACCCAAAAGCATAAACCATAAACCATAAATGCTAAGCATTTTATAACACTTTAAAAAGTGGTTTGTAAATTTTATTTAAGTGTTTATTAAAAGCTTTTATGAAAGTGTTATAAACCCTAAATTCAAAACCCTAAACCTTAAAACCCGAACAATAAACCTCATGCCCTTAACTCTAAACCATAAAGACTAAACATTTTATAACATTTCAAAAAGTAGTCAATAACTTTTATTTAAGTGTTTATTAAAGAATTGACTCAAGTGTTATAAACCCTAAACCCTAACCCCTAAATCCTAAGAATTTTATAACATTTTAAAAACCATTTGTAACTTTTATTTAAGTGTTTATTAAAAGAATTTACATAAGTGTTATAAACCCTAGACCGTAAACCCTAAACCCAAAACCTCATATCAAAACCCTAAACCCTAAATCATAACCATTTTATAATGGTTTAAAAATAATTTTGGAACTTTTATTTAAGCCTTTATTAAAAGAATTTACCAAGGTCTTATAAACCCTAAAATCTAATCCCCAGAAGGCCAAATCGTAAACACTAAACCCTAGCATTTTATATCATTTTGAAAATACTTTTGTAACTTTTATTTAAGCCTTGATTAAAACCATTTACTAAAGTCTTAACAATCATTTTGTAACTTTTATTTAAGTGTTTATTAAAAGAATTTATTATAGTGTTGCAAGCCCTAAACCCTAAACCTAAAACCTAAAATCAAAACCCAAAACCCTAAAATAAAAAGTGTTTTGTAACTTTTATTTAAGTGTTTATTAAAAGCATTTACTAAATTGTTATAAACCTTAAAACCTAAATCTTAAACCCTAAACCCTAAACCACAAAAGCCTAAACCGTAAATGCTAAGCATTTTATAAACCTTAAGCACTCTAACATAAACCCTAAACCCTAAACCCCAAACCATAAACCATAAACCATAAATGTTAAGCATTTTATAGCATCTTAAAAATCGTTTTGTAAATTTCATTTAAGTGTTTATTAAAAGATTTTACGAAAGTGTTATAAACCCTAAATTCAAAACCCTAAACCCTAAACCCCAAACAATAAACCTCAAATCCTTAACTCTAAACCATAAACTCTAAGCATTTTATAACATTTTAAAAAGGAGTCATTAACTTTTATTTAAGTGTCCATTAAAATAATTTACTCGAGTGTCATAAACCTTAAACCCTTAACCCTAAATCCTAAGCATTTTATAGCATTTTAAAAATTGTTTTGTAACTTTTATTTAAGTGTTTACTAAAATAATTTACTAAAATGTTATCAACGCTAAACCCTAAACCTAAAACCTAAAATCAAAACCTAAAAACCTAAACCCTAAGCATTTCATAACAGTTTAAAAAGAATTTTGGAACTTTTATTTAAGCCTTTATTAAAACCATTTACCAAGGTCTTATAAACCATAAACTCTAAATCGCAAAGGCCAAACCATAAACACTAAACCCTAGCATTTTATATCATTGAAAACGAATTTTTTAACTTTTATTTAAGCCTTGATTAAAACCATTTACTAAAGTCTTAAAAACCATAAACCCTAAATGTTAAGCCATGCTAAACCCTAAACCACAAACCCTAAATGCTAAACCCTAAACCCTAATCATTTTATAACATTTTAAAAAATATTCTGTAACTTTTATTACAATGTTTATAAAAATAATTCAGTGAAGCGTTATAAATCCTAAACACTAAACCCTAAACTCTAAAATCCAAACCTGAAACGTTAAACCCTAAACCTTAAATCATAAACCATAAGCATTTTATACCATTTCAAAAAGTGTTTTGTAACTTTTATTTAAGTGTTTATTAGAATCATTTACAAAACCCATATAGACCCTAAACCTTAAACCCTAAAACCCAAACCCTAAACCCTAAAACCTAAACAAAAATTACTAAACCCTAAACCCTAAGTAGTTTATAACCTTTCGAAAAGTGTTTTGTAACTTTTATTTAACCTTTTATTATAATAATTTACTAAATTGTTATAAACCCTAAAACCTAAGCCCTCAACCGTAAACCCCAAACCATAAACCCTATACCCTAAACCCTAATCATTTTATAACATTTTAAAGATCATTTTGTAGCTTTATTTAAGTGTTTGTAAAAATAATATACTAAATTGTTATAAAACCGAAACCCTAATCCCCAAACACTACACTTGAAACCCTAAAACCTAAACCCTAATCATTTCATAAAACCATAAACCATAAACCCTATACCCTAAACCCTAATCATTTTATAACATTTTAAAGATCATTTTTTAGCTTTATTTAAGTGTTTGTAAAAATAATATACTAAATTGTTATAAAACCGAAACCCTAATCCCCAAGCACTACACTTGAAACCCTAAAACCTAAACCCTAATCATTTCATAAAACCATAAGCACTAAAACCTAAACTTTAAACTCGAAACCCTAAATCCCAAACCGTAAACCCCAAATGGTAAACCCTAAACACTAAGAATTTTATAAATTTTAGAAAGAGTTATGTAACTTTTATTTAAGTTTTTATTAAAATAATTTACTAGAGTGTTATAAAACCTAAACCCTAAACCCCAGACCCCAAACCCTATATCTTAATGCTTAAAGCCTAAACAATAAACCCTAAAATAATTTACTAATGTTTTATAAACCCTAAACCCTAAAACCTAAAGCTTGAGAGCATTTACTAGGGTCTTATAAACTCTAAACCCTAAACTATGAAAGCTAAACCCCAAGCCCCAAAACCAAAACCCTAAATCCTAAGGATTTTATAACATTTTAAAAAGTGTTTTGTAACATTTATTTAAGCGTTTACTAAAACCATTTACTAAAGTGTTATAAACTCTAAACCCCTATTCCCTAAACCCTTAACCTTAAACCCCAAGCCCTAAAAAACCATAAACCATAAAAACCCTAAAAAAACCATAAATCATAAAAAAACCTAAACACTAAAAAACCCT
>APFE031278785.1:4697-18008 GCA_000404065.3 Pinus taeda
ACATCAAAATGCAGACTGGGTTTACAACTTTAATAAGATCAGGAGAATGACGATAACTGCTGAATGGCACGAACATCTTGATCAAGTGTTGCCCCTTTTTTGCGAAAAAAGGGGGTGTACTGCTATGGGTAGTTGACACGCAGCGGTCAACAGGGTCAACTTGGTCCCATGCGGTCCCACAACCCATGGAAGTTAATTTCACAAAGGCCACTTGGAAACCAAGTTTTAACAAGGATTTCTAGGACTAAGTATCTTCCTTACAAGTCTTATCCTCAAACCCTGGCCCTTAATAGGGAGCCTTATACCTCGCTTCCCAAGCAAGCAAACCATACAATTGAGTCTCTCTTGTGAATAGGCCTTAGGAATCACTCCTCATCCTTTCATTGACTCATTAACATAGTGATTCCCTTTATACCGGGTCTCCTCCCATCAATGAAAGTCCGCAAACAGCAGGGAGCCTTAACTGAGGTGACAATTGCCCTTGACCTAGCCGCTGCCCTTTTAGGATCCCCTCCTAAGACCCCTGCTAGTTTGAGCAGTAACATTTTTGGTGTCGTTTCCAAGTCCACGAGACATGCGTCTTGTTCTCCATACGACAATATTAATATATCATTCTTGGCGACTCTATTGGAAGAACGAAACCTAGTTCTTCATTGATCTCTAAGGTCAATTCTTGTAGGGTGAAGCAAGGATTTGTCAAGGAAATTTCGTTCAGTATGCCAGATCCCATGTCATTAAGGACCCAACGAAATGTTGACCACATATATTCCCGCCATAAATATGACATGGATCCCAAGATATCTCTTATGGAATCCATGAAGAAAATGCCAACATTCGATGGGGATCCACATTCCGCAACCAATCACATGGTAACGTTCATGAGGTATCCTTCAAAGAAAAATATAAATCAACCTTGTGACCAAATGGGATTGTTTGTCCTATCCATTGCCCACAATACTGATTGGCTTGAGTCATGTCAACCTAAAAGCATTTCTTTTCTTTCAATGTTGTTTGTGCACTTCTTGTTTCATGAAAGGTTGGGTTTCCAATCTCATGAAGATATATGCCAAATGTTGGATGTGGCCCTTCGAGAGGAGGAAGTTATTGAATATGGTTTTATGCTTGAGGAAGAGACCCATGAATCAGAAGGTGTTTCCTCCAAGGATGATGAAGAAGATCTGGATCACGAAAGCCTTCAGGTGTTGCAAGAAAGGACGATGGAATTTGAAGAGTCTAGCAAGCAATTGATGGCTACATATAACTCCAAAGATATTTTCTCCCACTATTGTGAGCAATTGGAAAGGCTCCATAACATGAAACGTGAATATAACAAGAGCCCTACCGATGACTTTCCTCTTGAAGCATTCTGTCAAAATCATGTAGTAAAGACCTTAGATAGCATTATTCAAGAGAGAAGGAGGGAGGAAAATCCATCCCTACCTAACAAAGAAGAAAATGAATTGCAGCGTAGCCAACATAAAATATATAATGAATAACGGGATGATTCTGAGGGAAATCATGATCATCAAATGAATGAAGAATCCGAGTGATTTTTGGGTTGTTGATTGGGGAATTGGGTATGATTGTAAAAATGAAGAACCCATGCTATCCCAAATCCATAAAAATGAGCCCAAAGAAGAAGAGAATGCTCAACCCCTTCCGAATGACAATGTTGGCCCTTATGAAGCCCTTCCTAGTGATTGGAAGTGTCTTTTCTTTATGTTCCAAGATGATCCAATCAAAGAAGAGTCTTCCAAAATTGTGGGTAATTCTGATGATTATAATGTAAAAGAGATTGAGGAATATACTTCCTTTAGCCATACCATCGACGAAGGGTTTTTCTTCATGTTTGAGCATTCCTCCCTTTGTTATGTCCCTATCTGACAAATGGGTGTCTGTGATGAAGTTCATTCCCCAATTTTGAAGAAGAACTGGTTTCCCTATAAAAAACTAGGAATAATGGTTTTCCCCCAAAATATGATGATGATCCCACTTCTTGTTTTCCCAATGACCAAAATAATATCATCCTAAGTGTATTTGAGTCAATAACTCCTCCTTACCCGGAGGATGATAGGCCCGAGATAGTACTTCATCAAAGATTCATATATTTGATCATTGAAATTTCCATCTCCTGGTTAGAGGATAAAATTGTTGATTTGGGGTAGCATCGGATGTTATCTAGCCACGAAATTTAGTAGAGAGGTTAGGGAACATGAGACCTCCAATACCTAGAAAAGGTTTGGGCAGATTCTAAACAGTTTGGGAGATATTACAATAATTAATATTTTTAATGGAGTACCTAAGTCTAAACATATGGAAATAAAAATATTAATGTATATTAATATAAACTATGATAGAATGGTCCAAAAGACATGGATCAAGCCAGATCTAATCTTAGCCGTTGATTAGGGACTTAATCTCGGCCGCTGATATGCCAACAAGAAAAGTATAAGAGGAGGCTTGAGAGTCACTTGGAGAGCACACCAGATGATCAATCATTCTATTCTCTAGAGCGGGGTTTGCTAAGAGAGATAGAATCAGTGATCGGAGTTGCAGCGGAGGGGCATTGAGTAAGAGAGGTAGAGAGGTAGAGAGTGTCAGGAGATCAACGCAGGAGCCAGAGAGAGTGACGCAGTAGCAGCCAGGGCTCACGCAGGGCCACGCAAAGGCAGCCAGGAGTTGCACATTACTTCAGAGAGGCCAGCGTTGCTGACACAAAGGGCCAAAAGACTGACGCAGACCCATTGAGGGTGATGCAAGGCTAACGCTGGCCAGAGAGAGGCTGACGCAGTCCAGAAAGGCAGACGCTGGGGTTTCTGGGGCAGATTGGAGCTGAGGAGTTGTCGAAAGGTTTATCTGGGGTTTCATCCGGGACATTTGTCTCAAACTGAGAAGTACTATTGCCAAGGAAAGTCTCTGTTGGGTAAGCCAGATTTGGCACCCATATTGTACTTTCAAATTTCTTCATAAGAAAACCCTCAGATCGTTGCACTGGTTTTCCCACATTGGGTTTTTCCGGGGACATTAGTCCAAAAATAATGGTGTCATTTGGTGTGATTGTTTATTTTCAGTATTTACATTATAAATAACTTGTTAAAGTAACAGAACAAGTAGGTAGGAATAAATCAGTAAAGTGCATGGAGGGTTTCTAAATGGTAGACTTAGAAACTTCAACACAAATTTAATCCTCTCATTTGGTGTCTTTCCCTTCTTCCAAGGTTCCTTTATATGGCATATGAGTCTCTTGTTTTCCCAACTCCCTCCCTCGTAACCCCTCATATTCTCGTTAATACTAACATCATAAGATATTATCATGATAAATTAGCTGTATTTAGATGAAATTTGCATGGAAAATGATTTTACTTTCCTATTGATTTGTATGGCCTAAAACAGGGCATGGATGATCATAAGATACCACAAAAACACAATGCCGTGTGTGCTTGGTCTTTGGTATGTGCAAGTAATAGGTCTACGGTACCAAGAGATTGTTCGTATTCTCATGACCTCTCGTTCAAATGGCTTTGCACACTTTTCCGAGAGCTCATGTCCCAATTGGAGCCAAATGTTACCCACCCCCTGTGGATAGTGCATATATGAGAATTTTTTTCTCATAGATGGTCCTTAGCCAAAAGCTAGAAACCACTTGCAACCCCCAAATAGCTCGATGTGCCATTTTCTCTGCCAACTAAGCCAACCATGTGGTACCCTGCCCATTTGTTATGAATGTATGTTTGAAGATGGGCCTTACGAGAGGTATGGATTTTCATTCGTATAGTTGAGTAGAGGTATTCGGCAGAAAGAGTGGGTTAGGCTTGTATTCTTGTATCCACTGCCCAATTTCGTGGTTATCCTTGAATCATGGTCCCGTGGGATCTCCTTTACTAACCATTTGACTTTTCGTTGGCACTACATGGGAAATCACGATTTTGGTTGCATGGTACCACTTCCCTATACCACCTACATCACTCCTGTTCCACCCATTTTAGCCCAATTCATCTATTTTCCCATCTGAGTCCACTAGGTCCACATAGGGTTAGCCTCCCCCTCCCCTTGTCCACAACTTGGGTTAGGTCTAGAACGATGCCCTAGAGGTTGTTGCAACTAAAAAGAAAAGAAAAAGCGTAATTTGGCCTCTCAACAGGAAATGTACCACAAAATACAAAAGATGGTCGGGAAATACAAATTTAACACATAGGCAAAAGCCAAACATGAGCTCTACCCCTTATCCATGGCCATCACCCTGGTTCCTATGGGCCCTAGATAAGCCCCCTCTATCATTAAGGAACCAATGGTTGTCCCAACCCTTGGTGGGTGACAAACTGCCCCACCGTAAGGGGGTATCCACTGCTATATATTACACATCATGCTCTCATGATTCATCCCCTGGAGCACCGAGCAATTATGAAGAAAAATCAATAAAAGAGAAATGAATATGAAGAAGGGTGGAAAAGAAAAGGCCAGGATAACTCATGTACCATGATTTTCTCACTCCTACATGCACATACCGAAGTGTGGGATTCCCTTATTACAACTACCCATGAACCTTGACATGTGATCTGGATGACTATCAGGATGCCCATTCCATTCCATTATTATAGCATTTGCCACCTACCAGTTAAAGGATGTACTATCAACATGTCACCCCCTTTAGAGTTTGAAACCACCTAATAAGGTCCTTAGTTAACCCCCTATTAAGCTTGGAGACACTTGTACATGCCAAAGCCCACTATGGAAAGCATGCCACCATGAAGTGCCACATTGATCACACGACTTGTAAGCTTTATTACTTGAGTATTCTAAGGACTTGTTGTATTGGAAAGCAAGGTGATGCATTAGATCTTATACAAAATTGCAAGTGGGTTTTCATTTGGGGCTTGGTCTCCCTATATTTGGTCCTAGCCCTCCAAAGGGCCACATTGGGAATTGTAGGGTGAGCGTTGAGAGCCATGGACCTCAACCATAGCAGATATTACTTCATTGATGCCCAACACCAATCATTGATTTCTCATGTTCCACCTTTTGGATAAGGATGATCTACCTGGTTCACCATGCCCAACCAACTCCACACTTGCACCATACACTTCGCAGATGTTCCAGGGTATAGAGGATGTCTCCCGTTCAAAAGGGAGGGCTTACATCACCATCCTATCCCTTACAAAAGCTTTGCAAGAATTTTCAATTTACTTGGAGACCCATGAGAATGTCTTTGTTCCCCCACACCCACCTGGGAGCACCATAGGTTCTTGCTTGGAAAACAAGAGGCCAACCCCTTGTCCACCATGTTGGGAGTCCATTTCTACATCATGGCACCACTTGGACTTCATTAGATCTCCTAAAACGCCCAAAGACTTACTTTATTAATCATTTGGCCCTCTTGAGAGGCTTATTCATGTATTATTGAGCTATTTGGTGGGCTTGTCACCAAAAGTATTGTTATTATGCACATTTTTTTATTTTAGGTGCTCAATTAGGCCAATTTAGCTAAATCGAATTCATTAAAGTGTATAAATAGAAGTGAGATTATTCATTTTGATCATCATCACTTGGATTGGGTTATCTCCTCTTGTAAGAATTTCGCTACCCTTCTTGGAGGACGCATTTGGATCAATGGATGAATTTTGTTGTTTGGATATCTTTCATTTTGTCTTGGATCTTCTCTACTGGCATATCTTGATGATTGGATATACTTTTTATTACATGTAAGTTCACTTTTAATGCTATTCTTGATATTTACTTTTGTCACATGCATGTTGTTGGGCTGAAATTTAATGCATTTCTTATGTGAAATTGTGGGAATTTGATTTTTTATAGTGTTGCATCATGTCATGGGCCATGTATAAATGATTGAATGTTCTTAGAGATAATTTGTGTCAAAAATGATCTTGATAAGTCATCAAATATTGCAAATCAAAGTTTAAAGACCTTGAAGTTGCTTTCCTCACGCCCTAATGCCATGCAAAGTTGTTTTCGAGGCCTCCTTGACCTAGTAAATCTATTCCAAACTACAAATTCTCCTTGACTACAACTCTCCTAAAGGACAAGGCATTAGTACTCCATTGGTGATCAATTTCAGTGCTTATTCTTCTCACCTCCCTCTTTTTCTAGGCCTAGCCTACATAGGTCACCTAGGGCATCAATTATCTCACAATCCAGCCATCCAAACCCTTGAACTTTTGGTCCACAACTGTGCCGAAATTTTCTCTAAAGGCCATCCAAATTTAAATTAAATCCGATAATGGTATCTCGAGATATAGCAAGCCCTAGCTCAAGGATGATTTCTTGCCCTAGGTTTCCCTTGGCTAGTGACCTCATTTGGATCATTGCATTCTATTCAATGATCATTCGCCCAACATTTGCCCATTGATCCGCTTCTATTCCACAGTTAGGTCAAGCCCCTCCTTGAATGACCAATTCCACTTACTTGACCTAATTTTGGGTCCACTTGGTCCCGTGTGGTCCCACAACCCGTTGAAGTTAATTTCATAAAGACCACTTGGAAACCAAGTTTTCACAAGGATTTCTAGGACTAGTTACCTCCCTTACAAGCCTTATCTTCAAACCCTAGACCTTAAAACACCCTTGGCTCTTCCTTGGGAGCTTTATACCTTGCTTCCCAAGCAAGCAAGCCATACAATTGAGTTTGTCTTGCAAATAGGCCCTAGGAATCACTCCTCATCCTTTCATTGACTCATTCATATAGTGATTCTCTTTATAAGGGGTCACCTCCCATCGACGAAACTTCGTAAAGAGCACGCAGCGTTAGTTGAGGTGACGGTGGGCTATCACTCCATGGTTTCCCTTGACCTAGCAACTGCCTTTTTAGGACTCCTTCCTAGGAGCCCTGTAGTTTGGGCAGTAACATCCCTTTCAAAAAAAACAATTTTAACTTGAGGCCCCTTTAAATATTTGCTCACGGCCCCTTACAAAATAACATTGGCCTTTTTTTTTCTCGATAACATGGGCCACTAATATATTTGTCCCTGATAATATTTATGGCCCCACCAATAAAATTTGATCACAACCCTTTTAAAACAAAATGTTTTGGCACCTTTATAAAATAATTTCAGCTTTGGCCTTTTTAATAAATCAGTTAGGGTCCAACCCTAACCCCTTTAATTATGTAATAGGGTCGAGTCATAGTTATAGTTACTTAAAGAGTCAATAAAGCCCATATTAATAATTGTAAGTGGTTGACCCGCATTTAAAGAAGGGACCACAATTAGTTGCAAATGGGCCATGGTATTAGATAGATGGTATTAATAAGAACCATGGTTATGCATGTATGAATCCTATATAAAGGATAGAGACTCCCCTTGAGGAGCGTCGTGTTTTATTTTGTAATCGAGCCCAGCTCTATTGGAGGTTGCCCCCTCAAAGAGGCAAGTGAACATTGATTTCCTTTCTAAATAATAAAATACATGTTTTTATTTCTTATTGTTCAGTGTTCTGGGTATATTTCTTCGCATATTTGGTATTCTGGTGTCTTCTCGCAGGTCAAGAGCATAACAAGTGGTATCAGAGCACTCTCTAGGGCCGGTGGGATCTTTATTTTTAGCACAATTTTTTTTGGCTAGAGACGTGTTCTGGCGTCTTTAAACCACGGAATCTGTCGTTGACCGCATAAACCTGCAGATTTGGGGAGGCATGCACGCAGGAAATACAAGAGGTGGTCATGCTTGTTGGACTCCCTTGTAACCCCTGTGGGTACCCCTTCAAGTAGTAGCGCATTAGACAAAACCACGCACAGACTGTCTTCCAAGTACCCTCTTGGTATATCAAAAGCCCCCTAGGCTAACCTGAAACCTCGCCATAGATAAACTGTCGGTCGTCTTGCTGCTACAGTACACTGAGAACAACACTCGAGGAGATTACTCGTGCATACGATAGGGTAGTCGGGTTGTACGGCTAAGGGTACAGTGGATCCTCCTTGGTTAGTACCCTGAAAGATTGGGTCGAGTACTACTGTTGGACTCTTATGTAAATTGCGATCTGTAGCATCTGACACTCCTTGAGACCATAGTTCCCTTGTCTCTCTCTAGATCACGCATTGTCTTTGCCTAATTAGATCTAACAGGTTGGGTTCTATCGCGGCGCAACAATCAGATCTGCCATTCAGATCTCTCAGATCTGCCATTCAGATCTATCAGATCCACCATTTAGATCTAGCAACAGGGGTTTGATCACTGTCACATTCTTACTCATACTCTACAATTGAGGGTTTCGCCGACAGATCTGACTATTTGGGTGGCTCCTATACCTGGGTGTGATTTTCGCAGGACATTGGGCAAAATTTACTATTCTGGGAATCGGCTATTGCAGTATTCCGAAGAGAGAAGTAAAACTCCTTTCGGAGTATCAAAAATAAAAAAATAAAAAATAAAAATTCAAAAATTCTGAGACCCTCCTGGGACGGTTATAGGAGACTTAGCCCATAAGAATCAGGTTGACAGGCTGAGCAAGGTGGTACCATTCACGCTTGTCAGCGTCAAATTTTGGGTAGTCCCAATATTTTTTTCACAGTGACGACAAGTGCACCGAATCTGTGCATGGTACAAACTAGAGCTCAAGCTATGACCAATGAGAAGATAGACACCGTTGAACAAAAGTTGGAGGCATTAACGAAGCAAATCCAGTCCTTATATGACACAATCACAAAGGGTAAGTCGAGGGAACAATCGGAGGCATATGATTTTAATGAAAACCTTAAGGGCGAATCTAACCATTCTCTTCACTTCTATGGAAACCACCAACAATCCTAGCCACGACCACCCAAGCTGGACATATATAAATTTGATGGCTCTCATCAAGCGATATGGCTATCACAAATGGAGCAATATTTCACGTTGAATCACATCAAAGATGATGTGACTAAGCTAAGTGTGGGAAGCCTGTACTTGGACCAGGAAAGATGGCAATGGTGGCAGTGGCATCAACACTACTATGCAAGGCCAATAACTTGGCAGATATTCTCAAAAGCCCTTTCTGATCGCTTTGACCATGAATCTAACTTTTTGGGTCGTCTTACTAAGCTCCGACAGACAAGCATAGTGCAAGAATATATTAAAGCCTTTGAAGCATTAGCCTTCCGCACAGGAGGTCTAGCAGATGAATTCTACTTGGAATGTTTTATCAGTGCTCTCAAAGACGCCATACAAGCCCACACCCGAATGCACCACCCAGTCTCATGGCTGGCAACTTGCAAGATAGCTCGTGAAGTAGAACACACGTTAGTGGCCCAGTCAACTCGTCCAAATTTCATAGCCAAGGGATGCCCCACCCAGGCTCCGAGCACTACCCAAACACTTAAGGTTCAAAAGGTGTTATCAACGGAAATGGTGGAAAGAAGAAAGCAAGGATTGTGTTACAACTGTGATGAGAAATACTCCCTGGGGCATAAATGCAAGGAACCTAAATTCTTTCAAATTGATGCTACTGATCATAATTCATCTAAAGAAGCCCCACCATTTTAGGGACCAGAGGAGGAAAATGAGGACAACCAGCTGGATAATAAGCTCCCAGCTACACTAAAAGAACTAGTTATCTCACTTCATGCTTTGGCAGGAATTTCTTCTCCCCAAACTCTCAAAATCATAGGTTTTATTTAGCATCACCCTATAGTAGTCTTGATTGATAGTTGCAGTACGCATAACTTTATCCATCAAAGAGTCCTTGAAGCAGTGCATTGTTTTGTCAGAGCAGTCTCTAATTTCCAGGTCCAGATTGCTGATGGGGGGACAATGAAATGTGAAGGCCGCTGTGAAAATGTCAAACTTCAAATGGGGGATTATCACCCAAAGACCCACATGTTTTCCATCAACATGGGTGGGTGTGACACTGTCTTGGGTGTTGAATGGCTCCGCACACCCGCCCCAATCACAACGGATTTCCAGGAGTTATATATGAGCTTTAAGCAGAATCACCACACGCATACCCTCCGCGGACTCCAGGCAGGTGCTCCTTCTATCATCAACTCGCATAGGATGGAAAAACTGTTAAAAAAGGGCCACCATGGAGTTATAGCCCAATTTCATTCCATCCAGGCCTTCGAACCCACTTCTCTTCATATTCATCCTGAGATGCAGCAGGTCTTAAACAACCATCTGCAGGTCTTTGACAAGCTTCATGAGCTTCCACCCTTGAGAGGGGAACATGATCATAGCATTACTTTGGTCCCAGGGGCACAACCACCAAATGTGCGCCCATATAGATATCCTTTCGCCCAAAAGAATGAATTTGAAAAAATCATTAAGGAACTCCTGGAAGCCGGTGTCATTCGTCCTACCATTAGTCCTTATTCATCAGCTGTGGTCATGGTGCTCAAGAAAGATGGTGAATGGCGTGTGTCCAGACTTCAGGGCCCTTAACAAGTTGACAGTCAAAGATAAATTTCCCATCCCGGTTGTTGATGATTTGCTAGATGAACTAAATGGGGCTCAGTTCTTTACTAAGCTCAACCTTCGCTTGGGCTATCACCAAATTCGCATGAAAGAACTAGACATTCCAAACACTGCTTTCCGAACTCATGAAGGCCATTATGAATTCCTGGTCATGCCATTTGGTCTCTGTAATGCCCCATCCACTTTTCAGAGCCTCATGAATCACCTGCTCAAGCCATATCTCATAAAACTTGTCCTTGTTTTCTTTGATGACATCCTCATCTATAGCCTCACCTGGGAAAAACATCTTCAGCATGTAGATCTGCTTTTGCCACTGCTCTAGAAGCATAAATTATTTGTCAATTGCCCAAGTGCTCTTTTGGCATGGAAGAAGTCGAGTATTTGGGCCACATTGTGGGGCGTGAAGGTCTCAAGGTGGATCCCAAAAAGATCCAGGCAATGCAGGATTGGCCTCAACCAAAGACCTTGAAGAGTTTGAGAGGATTTTTGGGTCTCACTGGCTACTATCGCAAATTTGTCCGCAATTATGGTTGCATTGCTAGACCCCTCGCTCACCTTCTCAAGAAAAATTCATTCCTCTGGAGTGATGAAGCACAACAGGCATTTATAGCTCTCAAACATGCCATGTGTTCCACTCCCATATTGGCACTACCCGACTTCACCAAATCTTTTGTGATTGAATGTGATGCTTCTGGTATGGGTATTGGGGTTGTCTTAATGCAGGAAGGTCGACCCTTGGCCTTCACTAGCCAACAACTAAGTGGGACAAATCTGGGACAATATACCTATGAGAAGGAGATGATGGCCATCTTACATGCAGTGGATACCTGCCGACCATACTTATTGGGGCGGCGTTTCCAAATCTGCACAGACCATCAAATCCTTAAATATTTTCTGGAGCAATGCCTATCCTCGCCATAGCAAAATAAATGGCTAACCAAAATGTTGGGATATGATTATGAGATAATTTACAAGAAAGGGTGCGAAAATGTTGTAGCAAATGCTTTATCACGCCAATTTGAGGAGGGAAGCACCCTGCTAGCAATCTCTCTTCCCATTCCAAAGTGGATTGAAGAGGCTCGCAAGGAATGGTTTTCACATCCTTCGCTCTCCCAACTCATTAATAAATTGCAGGCAGATCCAAATTCCACAACGACCTACTTTTGGCAGGATGAGATTCTCTGCTACAAGGACAAAGTAGTGATATCACCAATATCCACCCTCAAAAGTCACATTTTGGCAGAGTTGCACTCATCTCCCACTGCAGGCCATTCAGGCTTTCCAAAGACTTATGCTCGCACTCGACATTCATTCTTTTGGACAGGCATGAAAAAGGACATTCTTACTTTTGTAGCTAAGTGTGATGTGTGTCAGCGCCACAAAGGAGAAACAGTCAAATCCCCGGGCACCTTACAGCCATCGCCCATCCCTACCTCAATCTGGACAGAGGTTTCTATGGATTTCATTGCTGGTCTTCCGAAGTCAGGCAAAAAATCAATTATCAAGGTGGTTGTGGACAGACTTTCTGAGTATGCTCATTTTTGCGCCTTACCCCATCCTTTTACACCTGTTTTGGTGCCTCAATCTTTCATGGACCAGATCTTCAAATTGCATGGCATGCCCACTTCCATTGTGTCTGATCGTGACCCGATCTTCACCAGTAACTTTTGGCAAGAAGTCTTCAAGCTACAAGGTACCCAACTACAACTCAATACTTCCTATCATCCCCAAACTGATGGTCAAACTGAAGCAGTCAACAAATGTCTGGAGACCTACCTCAGGTGTTTCACTTCAAAAAAGCAACATCCATGGGTACAGTGTTTACCTCTAGTCGAACAGTGGTATAATACTAACTATCATGCCACCACCAAGAGGACTCCATATGAAGTAGTTTATGGTCAACTCCCCCCTTCACCTACTTCTTATATCCAAGGATGCTCTAAGGCACCATCAGTGGACTAACTTCTATAGAACCATGCAACCATGCTTGCCCACCTCAAAGAGAATCTCCATCAAGCTCAAAATCGCATGAAGCAACAGGCAAACCAACATCGTTCAAAGCGCAAATTTCAAGAAGGGGATCAGGTATTCTTGAGGCTGCAACCATATAAGAAAACATCACTCAAAGACAAGGGTTGTTAGAAATTATCTCCAAAATTCTATGGACCGTATCGGATACTTCAGCACATCGGAGAAGTAGCCTACAAGCTACCCTTGCCACCCACTACAAAAATCCATCTGGTCTTCCATGTCTCATGCCTCAAGAAAGTGGTTGAGAACAATTGCAAAATTCAAACTAGTCTACTGGAATTGGATGAAGAAGGTTCAATCTGGCTCCAACCTGAACAGGTTCTTGACACGTGAGAACGGCACCTGCGCGGTCGCACGATCAAGGAAGTCCTCGTCAAGTGGAAAGACACCTCTCCAAAAAATGCGACCTGGGAACCGACCACTATTCTTCAGCAGTTTCCGCAGCTTCAGCCTTGAAGCAAAGGCTATTTTTATGTGGGAGGGCATTTTAGGGTCCAACCCTAACCCCCTTATTTATGTAATAGGGTCGAGTCATAGTAATAGTTAGTTAAAGAGTCACTAAAGCCCATATTAATAATTGTAAGTGGTTGACTCGCATTTAAAGAAGGGACCACAATTAGTTGCAAATGGGCCATGGTATTAGATTGATAGTATTAATAAGAACCATGGTACTGACCCATGGTATTGCATGTATGAATCCTATATAAAAGATGGAGACTCCCCTTGAGGAGCGTCGTGTCTTATTTTGTAATTGAGCCCAGCTCTATGTAGGAATTTACAGGGTAAGTTCCTCAGACAGAACACCAAAAGGACACCGCTCACAAACAGATCACAGATCAATACACCAGTATTTTGACGTGGTTAAAACCCTCAGAGAGGGAAA
>APFE031278789.1:1124-89559 GCA_000404065.3 Pinus taeda
GGTGACCGTGTTATTTATTTGGTCTTGTATGTGGATGATATGTTGCTGGTTGGAAATGACAAAGAAATTATCCAGGATTTGAAGACCCAATTGTCCTCCAAATTTGACATGAAAGATCTTGGTGCTGCAAACTATATTTTAGGAATGGAAATTAAAAGAGACTGGGAAAATAGGAAGCTCTATTTAAACCAGAGGAAGTATGTCGAGACAATATTGCAGAGGTTTAATATGCAGGATAGTAAACCGGTGAAGGTTCCTTTTCCTGTAGGTGTGAGGTTTTTTGCTGAACAGTGTCCCAAGACACAAGAAGAGGAAGAGGACATGTCCCATGTTCCATATGCAAGTGCAGTCAGTAGCCTGATGTATGCAATGGTCTTTACTAGACTAGACATTGCACATGCAGTGGGAGTATTGAGCAGGTTTATGTCAAAACCAAGGAAGGAGTATTAGACAGCAGTGAAGCGAGTTTTCAGGTATTTGCATGGCACTAGTGATTATGGTTTGCGTTACCAAGGAAGACCAAGATTGGATAGAGTGTTGGATATTCGTGGCTTTGTTGATGCACACTGGGCTGGAGATCTGGATCAGAGAATATCTACAAGTGGGTATGTGTTTAGCCTATTTGGAGGTGCAGTTATTTGGATGAGTAAGAAACAATCTGTAGTGGCACTATCAACTACAGAGGCAGAATACATGGCAGCCACTCATGCAAGCAAGGAAGCAGTTTGGTTGCAGAGATTGTGTACAAGTATGGGGTTAGTACAGGGAGCTATAAGGATAGACTGTGACAGCCAAAGCGCAATTTTCTTGGCAAAGAACCCTGCTTATCATTCAAAGACAAAGCACATTGATGTTCAGTATCACTTTGTGAGGGATATGATAGAAGACAAAAAGGTGTTACTGGTAAAGGTGGACACTTTGAAGAATACTACAGATGCATTGACAAAATATGTGAGCTTTGAGAAGTTCTCTTGGTGTAGAGAAATAATGGGCGTTTCAGGGTTGGAAAAATAACTAAGCTCTCTTGTGGCCCCCTGTGGAAAGAAAAAAAAAAAGTGGGAGAACATTGGGGTTGTGTTATATTCTTTCCAAAACTAAGCCCACTTAGTTAACCGGGCGGTTAGAGGGGGGGCGAAGCCCCCCTTTCGTTGCGCTGATCGTGTAGCGGGGGGGTCACAGGGGGTTTGAGGCATACCTGTAACCCCACTTTATGGGGTCCGGGGCAACGCCACGGAAAATTTTGGTTTTGGACCCTATGTTAGGATGGGCAAACCCACCTATGGTTTTGTGCATGATTTTCGCACATGTTTTTTGGATGCAATGGTTTTTGGTCCATGGTATTGGACGCGACGGTTTTCGGTCCATGGTATTAGATGCTTCGGCATGTATAAATATGTATTATAACATTGAAAGGAACATAATGAAAAATCAAGGTGGTAGTCTCAGTTTTGGGATCTAGGGGAAAATCTCTGTGTATATGTGTTTTATGTGTTATGCTCTCACACTGTTTATTTTCTATGTTTTAGAATTCATATGCAGGTAATTTCTGTACGGGGTTAAAACCTACAGTGGTATCCAAGAAGAAGGTTTGGATAGTAGCAAGAAAAGGTAGAAAAGAATAGAGGAAAGAGAAGCCAATAAGAGGATCTATGTAGGTAACAGTTTGCATGTTGTTTATCTTCCTAGAATTTGAATGCATGGTTCATGCATTGGTTTATTGGTCATGTTTCTTGTCATTGGCATGGGATTTTCCTGGATTGATGGTGATCTACAACCTTGCCATATTGCCAATTCCTGGATAACCATGATGTAGTGGGTTCCTAGTTTAGTTGAGCTATGGATTACCGATAGATTTTGGATCCTGGTTTAGGTGGTCTCAAGAAAATCCCAAGGGTTGAGATTGGAGATGGTTTTCTCCGGGAAGCTCTTGACATGTGGGTGGAGACAAGAAAATTCCTCTGGGTATGGTGAAGAAATTCTTATGCATCCAAGCTTGTATTGTTTTGGTGATTTATGGACCGGTTTAGGTGAAATCATTGTGGCTTGAGGGAGAAGGGGGTTTTCCTCTGTATTCCCTGTTTGGTTATGTTTTGGTTTATCCCATGTGATCCCACATTCATGATTGGAATATGGCATGGGGATGATTGGGTTGGAAGAAATAATTGGTTCAGTCCCAATCCATGTTCGAGTGATACGTGGAAGTCCCTAACTTGGTTGGTGTTATGCATATGTTAATATGTGTTATTATTCAATGAGATTAATAAGCACAAATTATGCTTTAACGTGTGATTATGTGACTGGTTTTTCATGACATTAGTCTAGTTAAATCTTGGTTACATGCATGGTATATTTCCTATTATATGATGTGCTCTTGTTATTAGTCTTTCTGAGGGTTGATAGACTCTTAAATGTTTTATATGGATGCAGGAGATAGTCTATGATGTTGCAGCTAGTAGGAGAGGGAAACAACCCCTCTTGATGATCCTCTAATGAAACTAAATAAACAATGAACAAATCATGTATTCAAACCTATAGGTACCTTAGTTACAACATGTTTGTAAATATGAATGACTTTTATCATATGAGCCTTAGAAAGAACAGAGCTTGGAAACAGAGCATGAGGACTCAGGAACCTTTTTTACAATGTTCTGGGAAAGTCTTGGCAGTTGGATTATAGGTTAGCCTTAAAAAATCCTAGAATAAGTTTGTGATCACATTGTCTTAATGGGGAATTTTTTGCCACAACCGCATGGAGGATGTGTTGTACATGTGATTGGATCCCTATAACTACACTGACTGGCCTTTATGCGTGTGATTGGGTTGTAAGTTAGATCAGAGTGTGGTTCCAGCTCAAGGAAAAGGTCACTAGTGGAATTGGTCTAACATTTGTGTGATCATGTGTCTTTGAGTGTTGTAGTAATTTTGAAAAGTTGACCCCATTTCCATAACTGAATCATGGAATTTGGGTCTTGCATATTAACTCTCAGCTCATGTCTACCCTAGTAAGTGGGTGAATGTGGGGCAGGGTGTTACACTAGTGGAGGCATGAGGCTCAATCTGGGAATTGGTTAGTTTGAATAACACACAAGGATCCCAATGAATTCATTGGGAAAAATAGTAAATATGTTTCCTTAAACACTTAAGAAGTGAGCTAGGGATCCAATCTAGGAATCAACCTTCACAAACACCTCAAATGACATGCAAAGAATCTCTAAAGATTCACTAATGATGTGGAGATTCTATATTTACATGGAGATTCTTGTTTGTTTATTTTTTTCACATACAACCACCTGTCACTTTCAAAATCCACATGGAAAATTATGACATTTTTCACATAGAGATATCTATCCATATGTCTCATATTGATTTTGCTGCATGTCTCATCACAGTACATAAATTCAACTTGCCATTGACAAAAAAAAAAAATGTTTTAACTATGAAATTAGGTCAAGTGAACATTAATTAATTGAGTAAAGAGCTCTATGGTGTCATTTTTCATAGTTAGGGAGTCATTTGCTTCAAAAAATTAGTGAGCAAGCAAGGGACCTATTGGGGGAATTGAGATTTATCTTAGAATTGACCTTCACAAAATATTGAACCTCATGCAAAATATTTCTTGAAGACCCTATGACAACAAGGAGATTCTTCATTGATGTTAAGAATCTGGTCCACATGTCACCTTCCCATTAATCCACCTATCTCTCTCAAGCTCCACATGGCAGGTTATGATGTTGTTTTTGTGGAGATCCCAGTCCTCATGTCTTCTCTTGATTTACAACTTCTCCTTCCATATTATGAAAAATTTTCCTTTCCTTTGAAGAAAAAACCTTGGTTTGTACTATGAAATTGCATTAGGTGAACACTAAGTAAGAGAGAAAAGGTCTCAATTTGGAAATTATCCCTAATATAGAAACCATCCATGGCAATCATTGAATAAGCATAAGCGGAATTGTTCAAAATGATCCAGATTGGATCACTATAAAATTTTCCATCCATATTAATGCTTTCAAAGTGGAAAAATTAAGGGAATTAGCTTATAAGAGAAATTTTAGTGATGTGACCTGGTTTAGAGAATTGAGGTATGAAACCTTTTGGGGAAGCTTGAGGCCTTAAATGATGTTTTTTTAGGGGAAAATGTTGTTGCTTGAGCATACAGTCTAAGAAAAAATGTCAATCTAAATTTGTATGCAATTGTTATGCCTCCTAGAACTTATCATGATTAACCACCATAATTTAAGAGGATGCCATGTCAACCCCTATTAATTATGCAAAAGGGGATAGCCATGTGGAGACTATGAAGAATATTCTACAAGTGTTTATTTGTAACCCATGTTGAGGGTTGAATGAGTCAAATTTAACTCCTAGTTTCCTATTAGGTTGTGTTGTAACCAGACCACTAGGAGAAAATGGGGTTCCATTCTATTAGAGTGTCAGAAAATTATATATTAAAGAGCAATGGAACACATAAAATATCACAAATATATAAACAAAGAAAATGTATAAAACAAGAGAGACACCAATATATGTGGTTCACCCAATTTGGGCTACGACCACGGAGAAACAACTAGTCCTTCCTTTTATATTATCCAGCAAACTGAAGAGATACAACCTACAACAGATCCGCTGTAACACCCTCTTCACTCTCAATATCCTTGCTCTTCCTCACTTAGAATACAGATATACATAGACGTAATACAATTCCCTCATATATAGTGAGGGGTTGCCTTCTAGGGCAAAAAACCCGAAATTAAACATAACTTCTACTGTCAGATCATCCACGTAATGAACGGCCTAGATTGACTAGAAATTACTAGACTTTTACAAGGCAATTTTACATCTATTTTTAGCTTCAGGGGCGCTGCCTCCGAACCCCCGCCGGGGGATCGCTAGCCCCTGGACCCCCTAGTCGAGGGGGATATTGTTATAGACATATTTGGACACTGCAACCCCAATCACATATGTCCATAAACCAAGGGCTTCTAAGTCCCTAAAATTTTTGCTTCATACCCTAAAGGAGCAAGGTCAATTGATTACATCATCTCCCAGAAGTTCTCCATGAAAAAATGCTCAGAACTAGTCAAAATTGGACCATACAGACTGCTCAGTGCTAAGGGTGTGATGCATCTCACCTACCACATGCATAAAGTGCAATGCATACTAGAAATCCCTTCTGTAGGGTGCGATGAGTGAGAATATACAAACGGCAGAGATAGTTTGCAAGGTGGATGATCATGGAATCTTCCAGAAACTTCTCCTGTGACACTTGCCTCTGTGAATTCGCCCAGGGATGAGTAATAGATCATGAAATCTCCAAGTGGAATTGATAACTATCAGAGAAATGACACTAATCAAAATCCCAGAAGCTGACTCACCCACCTGCAAACATCTATATATGGATCCCTCATCCCAGAGATCCAAAGGCTAGAATCTTGTATTTTGTAAAGAAGTGTTGTTGGTTTCTTTGTGGAACATCATAGTGTTGGGTGATCTAAGCTTTCCCTGAGGTGAAGAAGGGCTTTCATGCTAGGAGGATGACGCTGGGTCAGATCAATGGGTTGTAATCCTCTCTTCTACTCTTTCTATCAATAAAGTTATTTGAGTTTTCCTCCACATTCTTGTATGTTTGAGTTGATATATGCATTTGTGTGGTAAATATATATCTGATCCTATATTGTTTATGATTGTAGATCTCTATGCTTTGATGGTATTATGTTGCTTTGACTTTACAGGTGCTCTTTGAAGTAGGACAAGCAAGGAAGGAGTGGCAAAGATCTGTTAGAGGGGAGAGGAAACAAGCAAGGAGCCAAGTGAAAGACTGAGGTTGGTACTCTCTGCTTCTCTCTCATCTACTTCTCATAAAGGAAAACTCAATTAACTTTAGTTTGTTTGTTTCTAAGATAGCTACCCGTCTTAGTGGGACTAGCAGCTCTAAATGGACACTAGATTTCCCGATAACATATCGCCCCCCCCCCCTGGAACCCCCGCGGGGGGGACGGAGGGGTGTATAATCTTCCTGGTGTATACATCTAGCTAAGACCTTTGAATACATAAGATAATTAGGCTCCACACCCAACATAGAGTGCCTTTTGTTCCAAAGTAGAGCAGAGTAACTAAGAGTGAATAAATAGAGAGAGTGAAATAGAGGGGGCTTGTGTTCTATAGTAGCCCATGGGCCACGAGTCTCAGGTAACTCCAATAGAGAGTTCCTTCTCCTTTGTATTTACATCATTTCCATTCAAACATAAGAGAGCATAGCACCCTCACCTTCTAGCTATGTCTTCTCCTGAAAGGGTTTCCTTAATGATATGTTGGTCTTCATTGTGATTAGTGTGAATTTGTATCTCATTTTTCTCTATTTTTTTCATTTCATATTTTGCATTCATATGCAGAAAAATAATAATTAATAAATCTACAAATCTAAGGAAAATTAACCCTCATAGCACATATTTCAGATTTTAGTATATTTTTATCATATATGTTGTGACAAACTATATGTGGGAATATCCATAACAGTTTACAGATCACAAAGATTAAGAGAATTTTGGCCAAATGTGAAGGATCCTTTAAAGTGTGAAAGTTGTGAAGGAAAGACTTGGTTTTGAATGTAATGGATTAGAAAGGTGATTGTAGGCTCATCAAGGTGATAACAATAGGTATATGCACCAGCTATAGGAGGTCATTCTATAACTTTCCCTAAATTTACATGAGCTATAAGGGCTTGTGATCAATGTGGATGATCATCTCCTTTTCCAATATGTAATATTGCCATTAAAAATAATCCTGCATAATGTAGTACTTCTCCTTATCATAGCTGGGTGCATATGAATTTATTCAAAAGAGTGTTCCATAATCATAGGCTATTTGATGTACATTTTGAGAGAGTATTGCATCCATCACATAATCTAAATCATTTGTCTAAATCTTGAAAGGTTGATACAGGTTTGGTACAGTGACAACCGGTGCCAAACGAAGGTAAAAGTGTAGATATTAAAATTATTTCTATTATGACTCAACCCAAATTAAATTGGCTTTGGCCCCACCCTTTTTCATTTGACTTATGGGCCAAGTGATATGAGAGAGACCCAAGAAAAACTTGTCATAGAAATTGGAGAGGCCTAACAAATCATGGAGCTTTGTTAAGTTGTTAGTGTATCACTAATGACTTTGATCTTGGTTGGATCCAAGTGCACACCATGTTCATCCATTATTAAGAAATTATCTACATACCAAATTTTCTCCACATTGGCATACACCTTGTGCTACCACAAGGTCCTTAAGATTTGTTGAAGATGTTGCAAATATTCTACTCAAATTTTGCTTAAGATGAAAATAGCATAAAAATATACAACCATTAAATAATTCATGAACAACTACTATATATCATCTATCATCATCATGAACATTTTCAAGGATTAGCCAATCCACAAGGAATGACTAACCACTCAATGAGACCCTTTTTAGACTTGAAGGCAATTTTCCAGACATCAATTTTCTCAAATGATACGTCTCGGTAGTATGGCTTGAGATTCATCTAACTAAAAGGCTTGCTATGTGGGGTATGTGTTACATTCTTTGCACGATCGATATGTACCACAAACATTATGGGGGTCTAAGGAGGGCATGCAGGGGGGTGGGAGCCCCCTGCATGAGGTTGGGGGAAATGCGCCCCACCCCCCACACAAAACAAAACAAAAAGGGTAGTTTTTTTCATACATTTTTTGTGGTTTTCGGCCCACGATTTTGCTAAAAGAGGTTTTGTGGTACGTAGTGGTTTTTCCCATGATTTTGTCGTTTCAATTAAAGAACTATGGATGGATTGGAAGTTCATGTATTTGAGGATATATATTGTATTGTAATATTGTACAAAAAATATAATGGAAAGAAAAAATATTGCTAGTTTTCCCAAGTTTGGGTTTCTAGAATAAATACTTGTGTAAATTTGTGTGTTTGCAATTGTATCTTTTCTGTTTTATTAAGAATTTATTTGTAGCGATTAATTGTATAGGGTTAAAAATTACATGGTACCCTTGAGCTAATCAAGAAGATCATCATTTTTTGGGTTTGGATGCCTTCTCTACACCAACATAATTGGATTCTTGCAAGGGGAGAAGTTTATTTAATGTGTCCATTTTAGATGAGCTCTTAAATGTAACATTTGATTTCCTTATTCTCCATAAGAGAGAATGTATATTTTTAGCCATTAGGTAAATAATCATTAGGTTTTAAATCAATCTAATGTTTGACCTAGCAATGTAGATAAACCCTAGTAAGTAAAATTAAGATATCTCTATACTCTTCCACTATCTTGTCTACCTACTTTTTTTGTGTAGAGAGACTCCATGCAAAGGTCATGATTGTTGTAGTGACATTTTGTTTTACTTCTAACTAAATTATGAAGAGGATATATCTCATATTCTAATATATTACCTTCTTATGTTACTTTTCATATACCAAAGAGACTATGGAGGGAAAAACTACCTCTAGTACCGTATAAAGTTGGCCTCCCAAAATAAAAATGACACTACATGCGCTAGACTCATAAACAACATGAATTTTTTCACATTTAGGGTTGTCCTAAAATAACATCACAAACTTCAAGGACGAAATCATCAAACAATACCTAATATTTGATGGTTGTGATGTCTTATGGTAGACAACATTACCAATTGATGCATATATCTCGTCCTTGGCTCAACCAATGATGGTGCATGGTTGTGAGTGTGGTTGGTATATGCATGGTTTTGAGTGTGGTTGTTATATAAACAAAAATAATAATAATATGTAAAGTTGAAATGGGTTTCATCAAATGCCAAGATTTGTAAATCACCAATGATAAAACCAATTAATGATCTCAAAAATAATAAATTTAAATATAATAATAAAGAATAATAATAATAATAAGTCATGATTAAAATGTCATAACTCTTCATTTAAAGGCGCCTTAGTCCATATTTATAGTTAAGTCCTTATAAGTGTGTCTCATCTAATCAATTCAATCGTTATTAAACATATAATTTTATACACATCGTGTTAATTATTTCAACAATTATTGTTTGTTACATTGGTATCAAAGTTAAATGGTCCAACCACACTTGCAATCGCTATTGCACTTGCAATTCATATGATCCACATAGTACTTTAATTTAAATTTTAGAAATTAAAAAATCAGAAAAAATTCAAAGAGAATAGCAAGAATTTGACTCAGTCAAAATTGAACCAAAAAATATTTATCTCGTAATGAGAAAAATGACTCAAGGATTGAGAAAATGAGATAGAGTCCAAACAAAATTACAAAAACTCGAAGAAAATTTGATAAAAACTAGGAAGAGTTAAGAGAATAGATTAACGAAAAAAATGAAGATGTTAAACATGAGTTAGTGCACAATCTCAAAGATAAGATCACTACAAACATAAAGAATGAGATGAATCAAAGCATGGATAAGATGAAAATAGAGAAGAAAGAAGAGTATGACAAGAAAATAGGTGAACGAGTAACTTCTTGCTTAAATAATATTGAGAAATATCTCAGCAACAAGGAACCCTTGGCAAACATGAACCAATCAAATATGGCTACTCGACAACCCAACTCTCCAACCCCCTCTACCACTCCTCTACAACCTAACCCTACAAGTGCATCTAACATACAAACAAACATTTTTTTCACAAGGATTACCAATTTCCAATGTTTACTAGCCACAACCCCTTTCAACTCAATCAATATTCAGATAACCATTGAGATTAAAATTGCCCAAATTTTAGGAAGATAAAAAAAATGAAGTTTGGCTTGGATCAATAAAGTAGGCAATTTTTTTAAGACACATAACACTCACTTTGATGATGAAAAAATAAGCTATGTTTCTATGCAACTTGAGGACCATGCATATAACTAGTATGTGTGGTGGACGTCTACAACCAAGGTGAGCCACTATAGTCAGGCCAAATTCAAATATGGCTTTTTAAAGAGGTTTGAAGGTATGAAAAATAAGGATTTATTGAAGAAAAAAAGCTAGAATTAAGCAAAAAGGTGATGTAAATGAGTACACTCACAAATGGGAAGCATTGACAATGTACATCCTGAATTATCAAAAGATAAATTAATTCATACTTATCTGTTTAGATCAAAACCTTACATAAAGGAAGAATTATAAATGTGTGATATCACAACGATGGAGAAGGCTCAACATAAGGTTAAAACTCTTGAGAACAAGTTAGAAATGTCATCTCGAAAAAGCTTTGACTAGGGTTATTCGAGGAGGAAACTAGCCCAAAGTGCAAATTTTAAAATTTCAAAATATCTCTCGTTGCATTCCAAAGAAGATAGAAACTACAATTTGTAAGTATAGCAACTAAGGGAAGGAAAATGTAAATATTGTGGAGACAAGTGGTCATTAGGGCATAGATGAAACAATCAAAAGTCATACAATCATGAATAAGAAAGAAAATTAGGCATTTCCATAAGTGAATTTGATTATGAGGAAAAAATAAGAAGAAAAATAATTGTAAAAATTGGTTTATAGGCCACAAATGTGCATCTAAACACCTATATCATTTCAAAATTATATATGGGAAGGGAGTAGAGGTTCTTGCTAAAGTATTTTTGTCAAATTTTAATGAAGATGAAAAATCCCCAAAGGTGTCATTGCAACAATCACATGTATTAACCAGGACCACAGGGAAGATGAATCAAGGCATTTGAACAAGGCTATAGTCCAAAAAGAATAAGTTCAACCACCTACAACATATTATATCCCACCTCATTTGATGAATAGAAAAACCATGATATCACATGTTGCAATTACAGGATAAAATGGAGCCAAGAACCCTAAAATTCAAGGGAGGCATTAAGGATAAAATTATCACAATCATAGTGGGTTTAGGAAGTATCCACAATTTTGTGGATATTAATCTCGCTAGAAATTAAATATTTTTTTGTACCCTGTAAGGAATCTCATGGTTACAACAATTGATGGTTAGTAAATCAAAGGCTTAGGATGATGCCATAAAGTTTTTGTACATACACATAATATCAAATTACAATCTAGATATTACATTCCACCCCTTAGTGGGATGGACATGGTGCTAGAGGCATAATGACCAATGCAATGGGGCACCTATTCCAAAAACATACAAGAAAAAATTATGTAATCCAAGTGATAAGCGAAGAACTACAAAGTATATGGGTCAAAAAGCTTACATACCCCACTAAAAAAACACAACAGTATAAAAAAAACCAGAATCAAGATGTCTCTCGATGATGGAAGAAAAATTCATCCAAGATTTCTTTGACGACAAATTATTCTTCAATGCGAAGGAAATATTATATAAAAAATGATAATACATAAAGTTGCAATGTGTTTCATGCTTTTTTCTATGTGACAGAACATAGCTCTACAACCCTAATGGTTAGGCGGCACTACCAAGAACCAGAAGAAAATGAGAAAGGAGGAGGGGAGGGGAGAGATCCCCTCCTATCAAGATGTGGCGGCAGGGGAAGGCCAGAACACCAATAACCAGGTGGGTGAAACAAGAAAACCAGGACCTGTCCTTGGAGCACAATGGCAAGCAAGCAGAAGAGGAAAATGTTTACCATGTGCAACGGAGAAACCAAGATTCATAATCCCGTTGAACAAACTGGAGTGATACAGAAGCTATATGAAAACCACGTGCTCATATGCAAGTTCATTGAACTATGGCTGACGGAAAAGGATATCACCAAATGGATTCAGCAAAAATGGCAACCCCGAGGCCACATCGAGCTAAAGCTAGGAGCAAGAATCTTCTTCATGGTAATATTCTCGAACCTGCAAGATAAATAAAATAAAAAAATTGATAATGGCCATTACTTTCATTATAGTGTTAGATTGTTCATGAGATACTGGGAAGAATGTTATAACCCAGATAAGGAATCATTCTCGGCAACCCCGGTATGGGTTAGATTATTTGGCCTTCTAATGGACTTCTAGGACCCATAGATCCTAAAGGGCATAAGGAACACGATAAGCAATTTTTTCAAAATAGCAGAAACGACAAAAAAAGAAAGATACACCTCATACGCTAGAATTTGTGTTTACATGAATATAGCTAACCCTATTCCAAACACAGTAGAGTTAGAGTATCACGAAGAGGTCTGGCAGCAAAACCTTGACTATGAACATATTCCATTTAGATGTAGAAGATGTCATGAGTATGGAAATCTGTTTAAGGAATGCCCACTCAATATAGAATAAGAGGAGCAGGGGAACAAACAGTAGAGGAAAAACCAAGAAGACAAGGAAAGGTTTCAAGAAGTAAAAAAAAAAAAAAAAAAAAAAAAAAAAAAAAAAAAAAGACAAACAAGAAAGAATACCAGCGGGGGAAAGAAAGAACAACAAGCCCAGCCTAGCAATACAAACAACTTTGAAGTCCTACAAGAAGAATAAGAATATAACAACAAGACCCAAACAATGGACTATCAAGGGGGGAAAGGAAAGGAAAGCAGCACAAGCCAAGGCAATTCAAAACCCAAGAGGAAAGCACAAAGCGAACTGACAGAGAAGGAGGAAAAGGAAGAGAGGGAGAAGATGGATAACGTTATAATGGAAATTGATACAAGCAGAGGAGAAGAACTAAGTTCAAAAGAAAAGTTGTTGAGGAAACTACTAAATGAATGGAGACAACTAGATGAAAGATTCATTCAAGAAAAGCAAAAAAGACTATACAGAGAAACATTTCAACAGTACCAAGTGAAACAGGGACAAGGGAAAATGGAAATGACAGAACAACTAGGCCTTCAATAGGACAGCACTCAAGACCACTGGAGCAAAGCAAAATTCGGAAAGAAAAGAGGTTGAAGAAACCTACAGGAATCGATATAGATCATGGGAGAAATGTTACTAAATACAGGGAGGGTAGTACTGCTATCAACGGTATTCCACCAAACCAACCAAGCACCCCAATGATAATTACATCTTGGAATATAAAAGGCCTTAATAGTAAAGGCAAACAGAGACACTTAGCAGAAAGGCTAAGAAAAGAAAAACCTCAACTAATGTTGATACAAGAAACAAAATTTTCAGGAAGGAAAATGGAGGAAATCCTAAATAAAATAAAACTAAAATATGAATGCATGTTAATAGATGTGAAAGGTAGTGCGGGAGGTATAGCAATACTATGGAACCCTGCAGAGATTACTGTAGATTACTGGATAGGCATGAAAAGAATACTCATGGGACGATTTCGGCTAATCAGAAATAGAGAATGGTTTCTAGTCTCTACAGTATACGGTCCTCATACCCCATCAGAAAGAGGAAGCTTCCACCTCCAACTACAATAGCTTGGAAAACTCCACGAGGAGAAACTGTGGATGATAATAGGGGACTTTAACTTCACAACACCAATAGAGGAGAATAAAGGAGGTCTGCAAAGAGAAATGATAGAGATGGAGAGGTTCAGGTACCTTCAAGCAAATCTAAAATTAGTAGATACTCCAACCATAAATGGAAAATACATGTGGAACAATCAAAGAGGAGGGAGCAGACAGATAGCATCCAGGTTAGACAAATTCTTAGTAACAAAACACTTCATTGAAAAATATATTTTCTATGAAGCAACAATCCTCCCATGTTTAGGGTCGAACCATTGTCCCGTTAAATTAGAAATAGCTATGAATCATCAAAACCAGAATAGACCCTTTAGGTTTGAGGCATTCTGGCTAAGAGAACCCACCTTTATTGATAAAATCAAGAATTGGTGGAAGGAGACTCAGACTGTGATGGAAGGAAGAAACCAAATGCACACCCTCCAACTCAAACTAAAAGACCTAAAAGGAAGGATAAAGAAATGGAATGAAGAAGAATTTGGAAATATACAAAAGGAACAAGAAACACTCCAAATAAAGATGAAACAAATACAACAGAAAATCATAGAGGAAGGAAGAAGCGAAGAGTTGGCAGAAGAGGAAGGATTGGTGATAAATAACCTAGAAGAAAGGAGAAAATAAGAGTAAATCCTTTGGAAACAAAAATCAAGAATAAAATGGCTAAAATAAGGAGAAAGAAACACGAAATTCTTCCATAAAGCAATGGTACAGCATAAACAACAAAACAGAATCTTCTCCCTAAAGGACCAACAAGGCAACAGGCTAACTCAGAAAGATGAATTGGAGAATCTGTTGGTACAGCATTTTAAAGGGCTCTTGACATAACCAAATATCACAAGGGAGGACAAAATTTTCAAAATTAGTCAACATATCCCCAAACTAGTAACTAGAGAGTAGAATTTGGCTCTCCTAAGAGTCATAATGAAAGCGGAGGTGGAGATAAACAAAAAGATGGCAAAGAATAAAGTACCTGGGCCTAATGGATTCACTTCAGAATTATTCCAAGCTGTGTGGAACTTCATGAGCCAAGACATAGTAAATGTAGTAGAAGAATCTAGATGCACCAAAAGAATGCACCTGGCCCTGAACGCCACATTTCTAGCCCTGATACCAAAGACGGAGCACTCGAAAGAACCACAAGGATTCCGACCTATAGTGCTCTGCAATGTTATATATAAAATCTTAGCTACAATAATGGTGAACCGACTGAAACCAATACTACCTAGGTTGATATCCCAGGATCAGACAGGGTTTATCAAAGGCAGACAAATAACAGACAACATAGTGGTGGCACAAGAAGCAATACATTCAATGAAAAATTCAAAAGCCAAAGGGATGCTGATGAGACTTAGCCAAAGCTTATGACAGACTAAATTGGGGATACCTCCAAAAAATCCTAAAGGCATTCGGCTTCGATGAAATATGGATAATTTTGTTAGTGTCAATGATAACCACTCAAGTTCTGTCAATATTGCTAAACAGATCACCTACAAAATCTTTCAATGTGACCAGAGGGCTTAGGCAAGGTGACCCGTTATCTCTGTTCCTATTTATCCTCGCAGCCGAAGGACTAGGAAGACTCATAAAAGCTAAAGTATACAGTCAATAATATAAGGGCCTAAGACTCTGGGGAAATGATATCCCTCTAACCCACCAGCAATTTTTTGATGATGTAATGCTATATGGATAGGCAATGCTCAAAGAAGCAAAAAAAAATAATGGAAATTCTCACAGACTTCACAAGTGCCTCTGGGACAGAGATAAGTAAGGAGAAATCGGATATATATTTCTTCAATACCCCTGTGCCCTCCCAAGACTTCCTGGCAAGAACCATGGGATTTAGAATTGGGAATTTCCCTACAAAGTATTCATGTATCCAGTTAAATGATCAACAAAACAGAGTGGCCAATGGGAGTACCCTGATGGGAAAGATTCAACGGAGAATGCAAAACTGGACATTCAGGGTGCTGAATACCCCAAGCCACATCATTCTACTAAAATAAGTGCTTCAATCCATCCTGATATACCAACTTACCAGTCAAGCCACCTTTAAAATAATCTGCCAGAAAATGGTAGACATGTTCAAAAAACTCTTATGGCAAGGGCCTAGCACGACAAAGAAATGGGTGCTCCTATCCTGAAGTTGGCTGAGCAAATCCCTAAAAGAGGGAGGACTTGGACTTCGATATCCTTGCATCCTGAATCAGGTAATGGGGGAAAAGTTGTGGTGGAGATGGACACAGGGAGGGGAAGACCTTTGGAAAAAACTATGGGAGAGAAAATATGATATGCCTAGGTCCCTAGAAGGAAAGTTGAGAAGTCAAAATGAGAAGAAAGGCTCTACAATTTGGAATCTGGCCAGTGCCAACAGGGATCTGATCAGAGAGCACAACTTCTAGGAAGTCAGAGGAGGGGATAAAGCCAACTTCTAGGAAGAAGCGTGGCAACAGAGAGAAAAACTCAACAACCAGCCACAGCCCAAAGAGATCCACCAATTCACCAGCTTACATGAGGGTGACGCAGTACTAAATTATTGGTGGCCGGAACCAGAAGGATACTGGAGAAAGTGGAAACAACAGGAAAACTAGCCATAAGCGCCAACAACATCCCAATGGGAACTCTATGAAAAGGAAATGGAAACAAGGAAAATAGCGATAAAAGAAGGGTCAGACACTCTAATATAGAGCCATAGAATCAAAGGCATGTTTACAGTAGGAGAAGGCTACCAAATAAAGGCAGGACAAAATAGACATTCAGAAACAAAAAAATGGGAAAGCATATGGAAAACAAAAACATGGCCGAAGGTAGCTTTCTTTACCTGGATCCTGACCCATGGGAGAGCACTAACATGGGACCAAGTGAGAAAAAAGGAATGCAAGGCCCATCGAGATGTGCCCTCTGCAAAGAACAAGAAGAGACTATAGAGAACCTAACCAATGCCTATAAATTCAGCATAAACCTATGGAAACAACATCAACAAATATTTGAAATTAGAGACAGAAATATAAATAGCATGCAAACAACGATAGGGAACTGGAGGAAAAAAACCTTAGCAGAACACGATCCTGAACAGGACATGGAGACTCTCACTAGGCTTTGTTCAGTGGAGTGTATGGAAAGAATGAAACAGACTGATATTCAAGGAGGAAGGTAGAGCAAGAATAGAAATATGGAACCAAATTATCCAAAATATCAGAGAGACCATTCTAACTGAGAGTTGGTTTGAGGAGGATTGGAAAACTAATCCAACAGAAACAAAGATAATGACACGCCCGAACCTAAATCCAAGCATGACGCACAAGCCAGCCATGAAACACCAAAGCAATAAGGCAGAGGAGGTCAACCACTTCAGAAGACCCCAGAAGGGGTTCATCAAGTTAAACTTCGATGGGGCTGTGAAAGGGAACCCCAGTGAGGCAGGGACTGGCGAAGTATTTAGAGATGATAGGGGGAGGACTCTCAGAATCTATGTGATGGACTGCGGTAATGCTACAAACAATGAAGCAGAGTTTCTTGCACTAAAAAAGGGTTGGAAATCGCAATAAGAGAGAAATACCAAAAACTACAGGTTCAAGGAGACTCGAAAATGGTAATTGATATAGTCAAACAGCTACAGCAAGGAACCCAACCTGAGAATATCAGTCGTAGCTAGAGAACCGCTTGGCTGGTGTAGGAGATTGGCAAACTCACCAGACAAATAGACTACATCCTTCCCACCAATGTGAGAAGGAAAGGCAATGCACTAGTAGACAACCTGGAAAACTGGGGGAGTAGTCATGGAGGAAGAACCTTGGACGCAAACGAGGAAGAGTTATCCCATATGGAGGAGATGGAAAACTTAGTAAAAATCCTAGAACACGACAAAGGTGGAGAGGGGAACCTCCGATCAGGGAACAATATAAGAAATCTAGAGGGACCGGGGAGATGTGACCGGGAAGGGAGAGGAAGAGGACAAGTGGGAGAATGGACAGATGAGGGAAATGAAGTGAGAAGACAGGTAAGATGGCAAGTGGTGGAGCAGGGCAGAGAAGGTACAACTCCTTAGAGAATGAGGGCGATGATGGATGAGAATGACAGCGAAGAGGGCAGGGTAGTGAGCAAGGCGGCGGGCAGAAGGATGTCAGAAAGTGGCAGGACAAGGGCAGCACGTACACGACAAGAGCAGCTAAGAGAAAGTGAGGATTAATGAGAGGAGATGGCAGCCAGGATAGGGGAGAAACATTATGAGATGACGTTGTAGGGATCAGCGCAGGTAATAATACTAGACAGGTGGCAGTAAAGGTAGGGGACAGTAGGGAGAGGGGCATAACACTTAAAGGAAATCAGTGAATAGTTAGAAACATGCAGATGCTGGAGACGAGAGCTGGAGAAAGGAAAGTTGGCTGAAGAGTGAAGATCCAACCTGCGGACGAAAGCGACATCAGACCTGCAAGTTGGTATGTAGTTCCTTTGTTCCCCAACCTCATTAGGCTCAGGATTAATTTCAGTAGGAATATAGGAAATCTGATATGGAACAAGAATGAGTCTGTCAAGGAAGAAACCAGACCCTCATGCGACCATGGTGTAGACAAAATAGAAGTGCTTTTGAAAACTCGGGGTAGGGAGATAAGGTGGGAGGGTCTCGAACCCAGGAAGGGAGAGGAATATACCATGGTAAAATCTCGAATTAAACCCAGACAAAGCGTGACTATAGCCACCCCTGTAGGAAACGATGGGATTGATACAGAAGGTAACAAGGAAGCACCTCAAGCAACAAAAAAAATCAAGGAAACTTGAGAACCAGGGAAATAAGAAACCTCTAGGAGAGGTATTTAGCAGCAACACCCTGAGGGAAGATGTAGACAAACCAGGGAGACCCTGGGAAGGGAGGAACAGAAAATTGACCTTATTTGGGGAAGAACCCATGAGGACAGCCAAAATAGACGGGCCACGTGCCGAATCTTGCCATGGAGTGAAAACGGTAAGAGATCCAAGAAAGGATCGAACCCATAAGAAGGAGAGGAGTGGTGACATTTCAACAAAAATCCCAAAGGAAACAAACCCTGGAAATGGAAGGGATAACAGAATGGAAATGGGTAAATGGGAAATAGTTTTGTTTTACTATTATAATTCTGATAAATGCAATGGCTCTGTGATAGGTCTCACCTCACACCATGGACAGCACAACAAGGAAGATAGAGAACAACGAGAAGAAGATAGTTACAGGCAAGCAGGGAGTAACATGGCACCCAGGAGAGGCAAGAGAGATAACAAGAAGGAAGAAGGAACAAGCAGGTTGAACGAGAAAAGAGGGAGGAAATCGGGCAATGAACACATGAAAACTCTTATTGACACATATATGGCAAGGAACCCGCTGGACATCAGAGCCCAAATTGCTGGTTGGGAGAGAGAACTAAATGATAGCATCAAGAACTAGGACAACCCCATGGAGGAGTGGGAAAGAATGGTTCCCGATCCAAGGAATTCTCAAGGTCATCACTCTCTCTTCAGACAAACCATACAGTAGTATTGGGTAATGAAGAATGTGGTGGCATGGGCCATGACCCTGAATCGAGAACAAGCAGCGGGTGACAGAACAAAGGCACAGGAGAAAAACAAGGAAAATGATCTAGTCAAGGCTGGACTACTCAGGGAAATAGCAACAATTCAGAGACAGACCTATAGAAATAGCTTGGCCTTGCGAAGAATTCAGCAGACACTAAAAGATATGAAGTGGAGAATTGAGAAGACATTACAAGATATGAAGAGGAGCGAGACGCCTGGCTCTAGTGCCAAAGCGCCAACCCCAGTAATATCCTTGGATGAGGATTGATGCAATAGTCCAGTTCGAATCTCATAAAAATTTGATGAAATGCATTCACTTTTTTAATTTGTTTTATCTGAGCAGTAGTATAGACAGTCAAAACAATGTCGCTAGATGGATAGCAAAAAACCTTTTTAAATTTTGGACAGGTTTTAATGTAGACAAGTGGCTACCTGGTTTCCTTCAGGCAGGTAAGCCACCTGGAACAAATGGAAGTCTATGATTTTGTAAAATTAATATAAATAGAGGAAACACTGCCAAGTTTACAACAACAACAACAACAAAATTGCAATGTGTTTCATAAAATACCATGGTTTTCTAAAACAATTAGCCCACAAACCACCAATTGTAAAACCAATTAATGATTGTAAAAATAATAAATTAAATCATAATAATAATAAATAATAATAAGTCATGATTCTTTGTTGAAAGGCACTCTATGCCATATTTATAACTAAGGTCATTTCAATAAATATTGTCTCATCAATTCAATATTATCAAATAGATAAAATTATACACATCATAAAGATATCATAGAGGGTGCAACAATACATTGAACCCCAAATTCTATTAATGAATCGTATATGAAAGGAGTGCAAAATGAAAAGCAATAAAAACTAGCTAGAATTGTGGTAGCTTAACTCTAAATAGAGATGTATCAACTATGTTTGTTTGCAAGAAGATGTTGCAAGAGACCAATAGTGTCTTTTGATATAAAGTATGATGCCCTAATATGAAAAAACTCTAACCTTGGGAAATGATGTGGCAAAAGGAATACAAGCCCCAAGGCAGCTAGTTGATATGGCAACTTCCACAAGGTGTAACTTTTGCACACAAACTATGTTTAGGGGGTTTATATACCATTACAAAACTTAATCCTTGATCTATACATTTGGTGGCCCATGCAATATTTTATTGTATGACCTATTTCAATTTCCAAAAATGTAAGTGAAACACCATCAAGCATGTTGAAATTTTGGGACCTAAAAAACTATAGTAAAACTACCAAGATGTGGAATTATTTTGAGTCAATGGAATAGGTGGATGATCACTAGTGTCCACTTAAATCACTTGGCCCTATAACCAAACAAATCTTGGTGGAGTAGGCTATTTTAAGTTCTAACCATGACATTAATACTACTTTAAGCAATTGTTGAGAAATTTTGATCGACCCTTGTGGCAACACTATCACTGCTAATAGAAATTGTTGAGGGCACACTTTGACTGTTAACAATTACAACACTCATGTTAGGGGCAACGATGGTTATAGGGAATTGTCCAACAATAAAATATGTAGGGATGGAACCAAGTACGAACTATGATCATTGATGTTTCACCTTGCCTCCATATGAACAATATGGCCCCATTGTAGTTCCACCACACCATCATAACGCATTTCCTAACACATTATTCTACAAACTTTGCACACGACCATGGATAATATTTTCAATATCAACATCCTTGTTTATGAGGAGCCTTTCTTACATTTACATGTAGTTTGTGTGCGCACTCACATTTTTTGCGTATTTGTTATACTCTTTACATGAATAGCCTCATGCAATTTTTTGCATCCATTTTTTAGCAGTTTTTGGCACAAAGTGTTCACTTTTGGTAGTTTATGGTGCATGGTGGTTCAACCCATATTTTTCTAATTTTGATCAAGGAATTAAGGTTGTAATCCAATATGGGTTAATGGATTAACTTTTTTGGATGCCTCTTAATCATATACATTGTATTGTAAACAATGAAACTCTAAACAATTTGTTGGTTTCTCGGTTTGGGTTTCCCAAGGTAAGTTTGGGTATAATTTGTGATTCCCATTGTTTTACTTCTTTCTTTATTAAGATTAGTATGCATTACATTTTTTTATTAGGTTTCAAACTTACATTTGGTATCATGGAAATTATTGGCTTTAGGAGGATTCCTTTGCGGCTAAGGTTTCAATTATATTGGGTCTATGATAAACCTTATTGCAAAGGGAGCTTTGTGGTCGTGATTCTTGTGCCAGAAAAGAATTGCAATAAGTTAAAAAATAGAGATTGAGAAATTTAATGGGAAAAATAATGAGCTATGGAGGATCTTTTGGTAAACAAAGGCCAATGAGTCATTGTGGATCCAATGAGTGCACCTACATTAATGTCAATATAATATTGGACAAATTTGGATGAGAAGGCAAAGAGCACAATTTGGTTGTGTCTCTTAGATTCAATAGTAATGAATTTTTGAGGAGAAGCTACAACCAAGGCATTATATAATATATTAGGGGATTTGTATCATTATAAGTCCTTAGTAAACAACTTTTCCTATAGAAATTATACAACCTAACGATGAATGATGGAGAATTGGTAATGGAGCATTTGAATGCCTTAAATATTGTGGTAATTCAGCTAGTTACTATTGATATTAGGAATTTTGATGAAGATAAGTGAATTAGATCATTTTTCTCTTTTACCAGATTTGTAGGATAGTTTGGTTGTAGCCATAGGTAGTAATGTAACCAATTTAAGTTTTGATTATGTGCTCTCTTCCCTATTGTCAAAGGCGATGAGGTGGAAAAACATGGAAAATCAAAGCACATGTGCCTTATATGTAGAGGACTTTCATAGGATAGAAAGAAAAAGAAGTCCTCAAGTGGGAGATAAAAATATCCTGTAAAATTTGTAAAGATATGTTGGAAATGTGGAAAAGATGGGATTTTAAGAAGAATAGTAAATCCAAAAGTGTTGGAAGAGTCAAGGGATCTGATGATGGTTCATCCAAAAATGAGAAGAACTCCTAAGAGGAATGAGGGGATGTGTACTTATCTTCTTCAAGCACACATGTACATCATGACATATGGTTGAACGACTCAATGCCTCATTTTGTATGGCACCCCACAAGGAGTGGTTTTGTGAATATGAAAGGTATGATAGAAGTGATGTTTTCCATGGACATGACTTGACAACTAGGATCACAAGATGAGGAAATTTCAAATTGATGCTTAAGGATGGAAGGGTTAAAATACTCGGTGTTCCACACATTCTATCTCCAACTAGAAACCTAATATTTGTAAGTAGGATTAGTGATGCATATGTAACTAATGTGTTTGAAAAGGAAACATGTAGGGTGGTTCAAGAAGCAATATTTTTATTGAGGGGAATTTGAACTAGAACTTTAGCCAAGATATCGAGAAGAATTGCTAATGTTTGGTGTAACAGTTCCATTGTTCTTGAGAGTGGGTATGAAGAATTCAAAGCTCCTATTGTCTCTAGAGAAAAGATGATGATAAAGCATCAAATACTAGGGCATATTGGAGAGAAGGACCTTCAAGCACTACACAATAAAGGTATGGTTGGAGGTATGTCTAGATTCACTGTAGATCTTTATTTTTGTGAACATTGTATTTATAGTAAATAGAATCAAGTAAAACTCTCATAGATGCTAGAAGGGACAAGGGAATTTTAGAGTTAGTACATAATGATGTGTTTAGACCTATGCATGTTCGATCACTAGGAAAATATGTGTATTGAGTCTCATTCATAGATGATTATTTCATGAATACATTGATTTATTTCTTCCAAAATAAATCTAATGTCTTTGGAAAATTTAAAGAATTCAAGGTTCTTTTGGAGAACTGGATAGAGAAGAAAATCAAGGTGTTGAGTACATACAATGGTGTGGAATTATTTGGGAATGAGCTCGAGGAATTTTGTATGCAGTTGTTGGCATTATGATACAGGTGTTATCCTTGATGGCAACTCACTCAGATGACAGATCATAATGCATCAAGTCAATATCAAAGAATTAATGATCAGAGAGAGGTATACGCAGGTTCACCTTGACAAAGAAGCATGTACACGTGGGTTAACAGACCAAAAGGATCGTATAACATACACACGCACTTTCACAAGAGGGAAAGCAGGTACATGTTGGAAAACTAAGTTTTGGTCCGAGGTATTTGGTCCATGGTATTTTGATCCATGGTATTGGTCCAAGTTATCCGGTCCAAGGTATTGACCCCAAGTATTTGGTCCAAGGTATTGGTCCTAAGTGGTTTTGGTCCATGGTATTGAGAAAGGCGTAAAACTATTAAAGGAGGAGAAGATCATTAGGCCAAGGAGTGCAAGTATTGAATATCTAATGAAGTATGAGATCTAGTATGCAGGTTATGGGTTTGTGATGCTTTGCTTGATTTGAACTAAGGATGCACCTATGTGGATGATGATGGATGATGGATCAGGATCTTAAGGCTTAGAATGTATTATCATTATGTGGTTTGATCATTGATAGACTAGATCTGAATATTGACGCATGTTTTATTCTGCAAATGTTATGATTTGGGTATGACTGAATTCTGAAATAGTTGTGAAGTGTCTAAGTTAGTATTTGCAGATCTGTACGTAGGTTCACCTTGATAAAAGCGCATATGCACGCTGGTTCGGCTCATCAGAGTAGCATACACATTATGAAATATGATATCTGAATTTGCAGTTGGTTCTAGTGGATGTTGCAGAGTTCTGGGTTCTACTCTGTGTTTTGGTGACTGTGTTTTGATGACAAAGCTTCAACATTTTAGTCGTAGGGTGATTCAGAGATTGATGATTGAGTATTTAATGATTGGTTAATGCAATGGTTGTATTGCAATGGTTATTGATTTTGAGCTTCAATGTTGTTGATGGTTCTTGTATGAAAATTGGATAAAACGTGGCCTTCAGATTATAGTGTTGTGTTCCAGGAGTATCCAGTCTGAAAATTTATGAAACGTGGTCCCTGGAGGAAGAGTGAAGGTTGGATCCTTCAGTAGGCTGGCACCTACGTACTGGTAAACATATTGGCTAGTACAAGAGCCAGGGTGTTGGAGCTCCCTTCAGTAGCATCTGGAAAATGAGAGAGGGTTGTAGCCTTCTGTAGGTCGGCGCCTACATACTAGTAAATATATCGGCTAGTACAGGAGCCAGGGGGTTGTAACTCCCTTCCAGTAGAAGGTAGAGAACGAGAGAAGGTTGTATCCTTCTGTAGGTGGGTGTCTGCATACTGGTATGAGTCTGCGTCAGTACAATATTGTAAACAGGTTTTTCTTATATTAAAAGGAAGACAGCAGCAGGTGGTTTTTGTCCCGCATTGGGTTTCCACCTTATATCTTGGTGTTCATGTGTGTTTCTTATGTGTGATGATCTGTTCCATTTTTATTGCACCTGGTTATTGTTTATATGGTTAATGAAGTTTTAATGCACTGATTAAAGATCAAAATATGATGAATTAATTGTATCATAAGTTTGTTTGATATATGCTAGTTGCATTAAATGCAGTTGCGTGTACACACGAGTTCCCTTAACTGAAGTAGCGTATATGAATCTGATTATGGAAATGAAAAGGCTATTGATTTGCTAATACTAATTCACCCCCCCCCCCCTCTCAGTATTATTTCCAACAATTGGTATCAGAGCATGTCCTTTGGTAGAAGCTTGATCGCTTGAAGGAGATCCGTAGAACAATGGGAAAGAAGCTAAAGAAGAAAGCACCTCAGAAGAAGAAGATAGCTCAAAGGAATAGCGACAACAGGAGAGACAATTGGCCATTAGGTGGAAGCAAGTATTCAAATTCCAAATCACCTCATATTGAAGATGAACAAGCAAATGAAGCATCAGATAAAATCATAGATCAACAAGATCTATTTAACAAAAGGGAGTGTGCCCTCCAAGAAGAAGTTGCCAGATTAAAAGCTCAGCTGGAATGTGCCTTCAAAGTATATAAAAAGTTGCAGGATGAAGTGATATCATTAAAAAATAAGCAGAATAAAGAACTACCTCAAGCAGATAAAGAACAAGAAAATGATATTCTCAAATTAAGGCAACAAGAAGGAAGAAAGGTTGAAGAAATCTTGAAGAAGCAACATATGGAAAAGGAAGAGCAATATCAAGTTGAGGTAAATTAGAAGAAAAAGACAAATTGTTACGATTTCAAGACACTAAGATTTTGGATAATATTCTTAGTAGTCAAAGGTCTCATGCTATCAAAACTGGTCTTGGTTTTTATGAATCTGTTGAAGGTGAATCTAGCTTACAGGGTGAGGCAAGGAAATCTAATGCAAAACCTGAAATGCTCAACAAGGAGATAAGAGGTCAACCTCATCAACAACTAAGGAAAGAAATCCTTCAAAGAAAATCTTTTACTCCAAACTATGGAAGTGATAGTCAGTTATTTTCTCAGATGAATAATGTTGAGTGTTATGTATGCCATAATATTGGACATGTTGCGACGAGATGTAGAAGTAGAATGGTTCAAGACCGTCACACAGAAATATCATCATGTTTCAGGTACTTCAAGGGATATTGTTTTTCTTGCGATATGTTTGGTCACAAAGCCATTGACTGTTGTTGAAGGAATATGAAACATGTAAGATGTTATGCATGTAACAAGCTTGGACATATAGCAAAGGAATGCAGGAGAAGATTTCGGGCACCATACCAAAAGGAGAAAACATCATCATAATCGAAGATATGGAAGAAGAAGGAAGTACAGTCAGAAAAATGTGGCATGGCACAGTGTACAGACATAACAAACTCAGGGGGAGCTGAAAGTGTGAAACCTCAATGTTCTAAATCTCATACGCAAGTTTCATGAAGACAAGTCGCATATATACACAAGTTCGAAGTTGCACAATCGTGTATATGTTAGTTTGAAGAAAAGCAATATGACAGACTCAAGAAAAGCAGTCTGATATGATTCAGTCAAGTGCCTGCTCTATTTGATGATGGTTACAATCTTATGATGATGTATGAAAATGTGTTGGCACTCATAAGATGTTATTTAGAAGTGCTTTTGATCCTCACAAGTTAACTTGATGTATATCTGATTGATGATGATGCCTTGATACTTCTTGCTAATACATGCATGATTAGATCTAACAGTGAACAGATGGAATAGGTTCAGGGGGAGCATATGCTTCGAATAATGCATTGTTGGCATTATGGTTAGAAGTCTTTGGTGATGATGCTTATGTGGCTAAATGATACATGTTGTTATCTCCTATGATACTTATTGTTGGTTGGTCAAGAGAATGGGATTGCGGGTTATAGGTCTGGATGTTGTTAACAAATGCTTATGGTGCGGATCATATATGGTGTATGATAGTTGCTGATGACTATCGTGGTCTTGTTTACATTGTTGGTTTTTGGTATAAAATTCATGTATATCATTTGATGTAAAGGTCATGCAAAAGACCTAATTTGTACCCCCACTATGCATTGGAGGATGATGTAATAATGTCTATTTCAGTCATGTATAAACATTTGGTATATCCCCACTTGGTTGGGTGGATGAGTCAAAATGGTGTATCCCCACTTGGTTGGGAGGTTGATGTATGTATGAGTCATTGGTGATAGGAAGGTCATACTCACTTAGTTGAGTTGTAGAGTCATGTTATTTTTTTTTTAAATATTTTTGCAAATTCTGCATGTGCTCAGGGGGAGCAAGGATGGCTTAGTACATCTTAGCATGTACAAAGGGGGAGCTCAATCAGAGATTTCAGCATGTATTCAGGGGGAGTATGGATAGCATAATGTATATCAAGGGAGACAATATCTTGGTCCACCCTTTGCCCTTGATCTCAAAGGGGGAGAGTGACTTGGTGTTGTTGTTGCCATCAAGTCCAAAGGGGAAGATTGTTGGCATTATGATACAGGTGTTGTCCTTGATGGCAACTCACTTAGATGATAGATCATAGTGTAGCAGGTCAATAGCAAAGAATTAATGATGAGAGAGAGGTATACGTAGGTTGACCTTGACAAAGAAGCATATACACGCGGGTTAACAAACCAAAAGGAGTGTATAACGTACACACACACTTTCACAAGAGGGAAAGCATGTACATGTTGGAAAACTAAGTTTTGGTCTGAGGTATTTGGTCCATGGTATTTTGATCCATGGTATTGGTCCAAGGTATCCGGTCTGAGGTATTGACCCCAGGTATTTGGTCTAAGGTATTGGTCCTAAGTGGTTTTGGTCCATGGTATTGAGAAAGGCCTAAAAATATAAAAGGACGAGAAGATCATTAGGCCAAGGAGTGCAAGTATTGAATATCTGATGAAGTGTGAGATCCAGTATGCAGGTTATGGGTTTGTGATGCTTTTCTTGATCTGAACTGAGGATGCACCTATGTGGATGATGATGGATAATGGATCAGGATCTTAAGGCTTGGAAGGTATTATAATTATGTGGTTTGATCATTGATAGAATAGATATAAATACTGACGCATGTTTTATTATGCAAATGTTATGATCTGGGTATGACTGAATTTTGAAATAGTCGTGAAGTGTCTAAGTTAGTATTTGCAGATCTGTACGCGGGTTCGCTTTGATAAAAGCACATATACACGATGGTTCGGCTCATCAAAGTAGTGTATACATTATGAAATATGATATCTAAATTTGCAGTTGGTTCTAGTGGATGTTGCAGATTTCTGGGTTCTACTCTGTGTTCTGGTGACTGTGTTTTGATGACAGAGCTTCAGTGTTTCAATTGTAGGGTGATTCAGAGATTGATGATTGAGTACTTAATGATTGGTTAATGTAATGGTTGTATTGCAGTGGTGATTGATTTTGAGCTTCAATGTTGTTGATGGGTCCAGTATGAAAATTGGATGAAACGTGGCCTTCAGATTATGGTGTTGTGTTCCAAAAGTATCCAGTCTAAAAATTTATGAAACATGGTCCCTGGAGGAAGAGTGAAGGTTGGAGCCTTTATTAGGTTGGCGCCTACGTACTGGTAAACATATCAGCCAGTACAAGAGCTAGGGGGTTGGAGCTCCCTTCCAATAGCAGCTGGAAAACATGAGAGGGTTGTAGCCTTCTGTAGGTCGGCGGCTACGTACTAGTAAATATATAGGCAAGTACAAGAGCCAGGGGGTTGTAGCTCCCTTCCAGTAGAAGCTGGAGAATGAGAGAAGGTTGTAGCCTTCAACAGATGGGTGCCTGCGTACTGGTATGAGTCTACGCCAGTACAAGATTGTAAACAGGTTTTTCTTATATTAAAATGAAAATAGCAGCAGGTGGTTTTTGTCCCACATTGGGTTTCCACCTTATATCTTGGTGTTCATGTGTGTTTCTTATGTGTGATGATCTGTTCTGTTTTTACTGCACCTGGTTACTATTTATATGGTTAATGAATTTCTGATGCACTGATTAAAGATCAACATACGATGAATTAATTGTATCATAAGTTTGTTGGATATACGCTAGTTGCATTAAACACAATTGCGTGTACACGCAAGTACGCAATTTCCCTTAACTGAAGTAGCATATATGAATCTGATTATGGAAATGAAATGTTATTTATTGATAATATTGATTCACCAAACCCGCCCCCCCCCCCCCTCTCAGTATTATTTCCAACAATAGTGCATTATAACAAGGTCGAATACTAATCCATACACAACAAAACATAATGGGGTTTTAGAAAGTATTAACAAGACACTAATGGAAAAATCTAAGAGCATGCTCAATGGTGTCAAGGAGTGTTAGGAATTCTAGGCAAAGCTAGTGAATATTGTGTGTTACCTAGTAAATCAATAACCCTTCTCAGCATTGGTTAACAAGACTCCCTATGAGGCTTGGACTAGTAAGAAACCCTCTCTTAAACATCTTAGTGTTTTTGGATATGATGCTTATGTAGATGTTTCAAAGGACAATAACAATAAGTTAGATAATAAAGCAGAAAAGTGCATCCTTATTGGTTATAAAGATGGTTTAAAAGGCTATAAGCTTTGGAATCTAGAAACTAAGAAAGCTTTTTACAATCGAGATGTTTCCTTTAGAGTGTCCAATATGTTACCAAACAAGAAGTCCCACCATGGAAAAAATAACTAAATATAGCGGAGTTCCAGTTGTAGGATGAAGAATCTGACACAAAAGAGGAAGATCATTGAGACTAATAAAAACCATGTAACAAACAGGGTTCATATACTCATGAACATTTAGAATATCTGGAATATGTAAATATCCATTATATGAAAATAAATATTCATATCTAAGAATGTTAAATGTACAAGAGATATGATATCCTACAAATGAGGACCTTGCTTATATACAAGGTAATGTTCCCCTTCACAAATAGATATGTCCTTTAGGACATGTCTCTTTCATAATTAAGTACGTATTAAGCATTATTTATTATTTATTGTTATATTATTTATATGTAGTTATATGTTCATAACAAACCACATACTTCGACATTGATCGGTTCAGAAAAGAAGGAAATAAAAAAGGTATACTCCACTTGACTTTTGTTCTAGTTTTTTTTTTGTATATTATTGATGATGATTCCAAAACTCTTAGGGAGGCAATGAATTCAAAGGATAGTAAACTCTAGAAAAAAACTATGGTTGAGGATGGTGAGTTTTCTAGGGCACACAAGCTAGAAAAATAATTTCCTTCTGTTATCTATGATAACCCTAGAAAAAAAATTAGTTTGATTGGTCATTATAGATAGGGTTTTTATGTTTAGGTTCATATGAAACCTTTTATAGGGTCCATTTAATGTTTGATAGGGTCATCATAAAAAAAAGGTCACAATTCCATCTATTTTGAGGTTATCATTTCGTAATAGACTTGTCCGACAGTTCTACAAACTTTCGCAGCAATTGCAGTTCAGCAAACCCAGAATTCACTAAAAAATTCCTTGACAGTTCTGTAGACAAACAGTCCATTCTGACACTTGTCTCACGATGAAAGTCTATTACTATGTAACAATTTTATTGTAAATGATTGTTAGTGATGTTGAAGTCGTACTGAGTCATTATACACCTTTATTCTCATGTTCGCCACTCCTTTTCATTCATTTTTACCTCTCCTTTTCCCCTTTATATCATTTGTTGCTATCAAAAATTTCATAAGTGTTGTCGTGGAATGGGGTTAGTGTTGTCAAAACAAGTTTAGTCGTGTTCTGAATGAGGTATAGGTGTTCTAAATTTGATTTGAAAGTGAAGAGGAAGCAACTCATAAGTAGCTCTCAATGTGTTGATAAGCATGGAAACCAAAAAAACAATACAAAGAAGGGGATGTAGTACGTTATGAGCCCACAGATATGAAATTTATTGAAGAAGACCCAGCTTTTGCACAGTCATTTTCCAACGTGGGATGTCTTCGATTTTTCCAAAACTTGCAGAATTTTCATGCGCAAATCACTAAAGATTCTGCCCTCAATTTCACAAGGATTGGCACGAAGGTTAGCATCTTAAATTTGAATATCTCCCCAGAAACCATTTCTCATGCTACTGAAATCCCAAGGTCAGTGAAAACATGATTTAAAGTTAAGAAGTTCCAGTTACAAAATTGTGATTAATTCTTGAAGGAAGAACATCAAGGGATTGATATGACAGTGGGCATTCCCAGAACTTACCTTAAGGAGCATTATTCCAAGTTGTTTATGGTTATTCAAAAATATTTTACATGTGAAGGAAGGTTCCATAAGGTCTACCAATACCACTTCATGTTACTGCTCCACTTCACAAATAAACAACCCTTAGATATCCCTTTTTATCTCTTCAAAAGTTTAGGAAAGATGGATGACAAGGTTCAAGCTAAACCAGATACAAGTAGTACCTCTGTTTTTCATCATGGTCTTATCAAATTGTTAGTAGGTGAAGAGTTACATAGATTGAACGAAGATTGGTTTTCCATTTTGTTCCTAAGTGGATTTGAACTAGATGTTGCTACCCCCTCTATAAAAACTTGAAAATATAAATCTACAACCCCTAGAGTAGAGTAGAAACCGAGAGAAGAGAAGCAACCAATGATAGAGAAAAATATAATTGAAGCTTCTACAAGTACTGAGAGGAGAATGACCAGAAGACAGAAGAGAGAACAGAGTACAAAGAAGGGCAAACTGACTGACATTCTAGAAGCTATAGACATTGAAGAAAGTCCAGTTGAGCAGCCTATAGAAGTGACCCCAACTGAAACCAAGAAGAAAAGCAAGATAGCAAAGAAATTAGATATTACTCAAGAATAACATGGTTTCATTTTTACACCAAGGAAACCTGTCACAAGATCAATGTAGCAAGTTGAAGAGATGCCTGAAGCACCATTGGATAAAACAAAACCATCAAAGAAAAAGAAAGGCAAGGAAGTTGTTCAAGAAAAAAGAGAAATAGAGGTCCTACAACAATAGTTAAGGGAGGTCAGACAAGAAGTGATCAAGACCAAGCTTGAGTTTGATGAATACCAAAATGAAGTTCTAAGACAGATAGATTTTTATGATGAAACTGCAGACAAATCAAAAAAGATGATAAGGAGGACTTTACCTTTACACAAAATTTTGGAACATATGTATAAAAGGAATAGTTGGTTACAGACAGGTAGAAAAAACCTACAGGGACGAGTCATAGCACTGGAAACTCAAATTGAAATGATTCAAACTGATCTCAAAAAGAGAAACCTCAAGATTATTGTTGAAGTAAGTGCTACTCCATGATATGGCAAAGTTTTCAATTTTGTCTTCACTATACCTAAATCAGCCAACTCGGCCATATGTATAGTCAACATGATATTAGGAGTCATAAGGAGGCATTAAGAATCATGAAAAATAGAAAAACTCATAATTTTGGAACTTTCGTAACAACTGCCCATAATAAAGCTGAGAATTTGCTACGAAATTGTTGTAGCTTTCCATGAAGGTTAACACTGGTCTAAAGTTTAGCAAAGATAATTATAAAGGCCTATGTTTAGCTTATAAACATCAAAGAATACCTCAAAACCAACATAGAGATAAAATAGGTAGCATAAGAGTGTTTTTTGAATTTTCTACGAAACTGCTGAAAACATTATTTTTGCTACGAAATCATAAAAACTCTATTTTTCAGCCTTTTTGAATATTTTGAATATCAAACATCCAAGCTCCAGATGGGTTATAGATGATAAAGGGTGTCCAATTCATCATGTTAAACTCCTATTTTTCAGCATGCCAAGTCAGCACATAGCCACATCAACATAATAGCCAGCTCATTAAGACAGTCAAGAAAAAAAGGAAATTTAATTGATGTCTATCAACAAATTGAAGATGAAATGACACTCCAGCAAATCTAGCATGCAGTTGGTATCGGTTATCTACATTAACAGAAAGTGGTTATAGATTTAAAGCTAGTAGAGTCCTAGTTGAATTCCAACTATTGTAAAAATAGAATATTCCTAATGAGGACTCTGTTAGTTAGAAGAAAATTAGGAATAGGTTTCTAGAATAGTGAATCGAATTTGGCCAAGGCAGAAAGATAATGTAAAGAGATCTTTTCTCTATAAATAAGTAGGTTTTCGACTTTGAGAAGGGTTGATGGAGAATGTGAAGAACTGACCTTTTGTAATCTTTTGATCCTTTAATAGAAAATTTGCAACAACTTTGTTTTTGTACATGAGTTTCATGTCATTGCTTTCATGTGTTTTTACCATGTTATTTTTGTTTTACATAATACCTTGATTACTTGGAAATATTGTCAAATTGTTCCAATTTCCTTCGTGTGCTATGTATGATTGTGTATGTTAATTTGGTACCAGTTTCAAAGCTATAGATGCCTCAACTTCCATCAAAAACTATTGTTGGCCATAATTTGTTTTAATTTGACTCCATGCCCAATGGTGGCAGTCATCACATTTTTCTTCACCTAAAAAGCCACAAAAAGAGAGATCAAATTTAGTCATCTGTTGTTTGAATTGTTTCAAGAATATTTGATAAACATTTGAGAGAGCCCTCTCAGATTGGAAGGACTAAATTCCAGTTCAAGTGGTCTGAAATAGTTACACTGGGTTAAAGGTTGAAACAACTTAATTCTTTCTAGCCCAATGATAACAATTGGGTGCGTCTGTCGGGAATTCAAAAGTTATATCATACTGGATGTTTCATTTCAAAATTTGATCTCTTGAAGGTAGCAAGAGATTTGATTATTCGGGGTTGTACTTCTACCTTGGAGCAATCCAGACCCTAATCCACTAGAGATAGTTGATGACCCAAAAAAAATTCTCAGAAAAGATGCTAGCTCATCGAAATCAGGTACTTCATTTCTCTTAAGATCTACCTCATTGCCCTCTGGAGATATTCAAGATATTTAAGGTATTAAATTTGATGGAGAATATAAGCCAGTATTGCTTAGATCTAAATTAGAGAATGATTTACCAAAACTAGGGTTAGATTCTACTTTTGAGGTTCCTAAAGAAGTTAAAGATAGGTTTTGGGAGATTGTTGCATCAGAATTGTCACTTGAACAAGAGTCTTTAGAAAAACTAAAAGAATTTGATCCTTTTGAACTTTTGTCAAGAAAAGAAACTAGTTTCCCCTTACCTAAAATAAGTACCTTTACTTCAAAGACAAAAGTCTCTATCACTCAAGTCCCTTCAAGCACATCTACTTTCATCACTACCCCTACTAGTTTCATTTTTACCCCTCCGATTGGAATTTTTGCTAGTATTTCTGCCATGGCAAGCCCTGCTAGATATGCTCCTTTTGTTTTACTAGCCATACTTCATGACTGACCTCAAGGGTACTCCACTAGAATAAAAAAAATTGGAAGTGAGGAGAGGATTACTGCAAAACAACATGTTGACCAGTTCAATGACTTTATAGACCTAGAAGAGGTATACTATGAAGATGTTAAAATGAGGTTGTTTGTACAAAGTTTCATTGGTGAGGTGAAAAAATGGCTCAAAGCTCTAGCCCACGGAAGTTTACATAATTGGGATGAATTAGAAGACACTTTCTTAAGGAAATGGGGAAGTAAAGTTAATCTTGGACAATATTTGACTGAATATAACAATTTCAAGAAGGAAAGCCATGAATCAGTACAAGATTTTTCAAAAAGATTCAATAAAGTCTATAATTCCATTCCTGCTCACATTAAACCTCCCCCAAGATCTGCCCAATTACATTATGTTGAGGCCTTTGATTATGAGTTTTCCATTCTATTAAGAGAGAGAGAATATGCTATCTTAGCTGACATACAAAATGATGCTATGAAAGTAGAAGTTAATATGGTTGCAATAAAGAGGTCTAAAGTTGGTAAAGGAAAGGTAAAAGAGGAAGAAAAACCTTCTACATCTTTTGATGTTAAATTTGATACCATGATGAAAACAATGGAAAGGCTCATGGACAGACTGGCCCTTGGAAACAATACTCCTGCTACACAACCTGAGACACAAGTTAGAAATCCAAATTTCAGAAGGGTTCAAATTCAATAGAGACAAAGAGAACAGAGAAATCAGCCTGACCAACAAGTTAGGCCTCCTTTCCATCAAAACCTAGTAGATGAAGAGAAAATGCAACCAAATATCTGAGAAGATACCATACATTGTTTGGATGAAGATGAAAAAGGAATGTTTTTAACAAGAGAAGAACATGATGAGTCTAGTAATGACTTCGGTGGTGATGAAACTAAACTGTAGTCAAAATACTTAGAAAGCTATCAACATGCTATTCTAGAGATGCAAAAACAGTGTAATCTGAGAAACATAAATGTTCCTATAGTTGCAAATACGAATCAGCCTAAGAAAGATGCTCCAAAGGTTGCAGAACAAAAGAAAGAAATCCCTGCAAAGGAAGTTGAGAAGACACAACCAGTTTTTAACTTAGAGAATGAAATCTCAAAGATAAATATTGTTGTCCCCTTCATAGAAATAATAAGGGTTACAAAATATAGAAAGCAAATTGTTAAAATGCTTAACATTGAAGTTGGACCATCTGATATTTTAAATTTGCAAGAAGATCATCCTACTATGTTCCTAGGGCCAAGAGTAGAAGATGAGAAAAGTGAATAGGTTACACCTTTCTATGTGATTTTAGACATCCATGACATGACATGACATAATGCTATGTTATATTCAGGGGAATCACACAATCTAATGCCTAAGGTCATCATGGAAAGATTGGGTTTAGACATAACCAGGCCATACAAAGACTTATTTTCATTTGATTCAAAAAGGGTGCAATGTATAGGTATAATAAAAGATTTGGTTGTTGGTTTAAGTCAAATTCCTGCTAAGACTATACTGATGGATATTATTATGGCTGATATTCCACCAAAGTTTTGCATGTTACTATCTAGATCATGGGCTGCCAAAATTAAAGGAACCATTCAAATGGATATGTCCTATGCTACTATCCCAGTTTTCGGTGAACAAAGGAGATTATATAGAGAGTCTAGGATGGCATATATGGTCAGCAGCAAAGACAAACCTCAAAATTTTCCACTATATGCAATTGAGATTGAATTAGGCTCATATATACTCTTCAATGAAATAACCAACAACACAGAAAATCAGCATGCAGAAAAAGAGCAGCAAGTTGGAGAAATTGACAGGAAAGGTTGGTGGCACATGAGCTTTGATGGTGTTGCAGGAAGAGATGGAGATGATTCAAGCATTTGTATAATTAGCCCAGGAGATTAAAGTAAGTTTTTCTCTTATAAACTCAATTTTGATTGCACAAATAATATGGCAGAGTATGAAGCATTGGTTTTGGGTTTAGAAGTCTTGAATCATTTAGGTGCTAAGAAAATATTTGTTTTTGGTGATTCTGAATTGGTCATTAAACAAGTTAACAACACCTATCAAACCAAGGATGTTAGAATGAGAGCATACAAAAATTTGATTCTTGAATTACTGGAAAATTTTGAAGAATCTAATTTCACCATCAAGCCTAGAGAACAAAATAATGTTGCAGATTCCTTGGTTGTTTCAGCAAGTCTATTTACAATTCCAATTCATTCCAGCAATAAATATGAAGTTGAAATTAGGCATAGACCAACTATTTGTAAGTGTTTGATAACGATCAGCAAGTCAAAAATTTCCTAGAATTGAAAGAAGAATTTGAAACTACTCAAGTTGACCAGCAAAACATCTTTGTTGAAACCAAAGCTAATACTAAATTTTTCCATCTCAAAAGCAATTGTATTCCAAAGGGAGTGATTCCTCTTGAGAAGTTATTTGACAAAAATGATGTGGCCAAAAACCCTAAGATAAAATCTAATGATAAGAAGGTTGAAACTTACAATCTTAGTATTGCAAAAAATCCAAAGAATGTCAAGTTATCCAAATTTCTTTCTCCTGAGGAAAAAAATATATATATCTATATTTGATGAAGAAATACATATATATTTTTGTATGGAGTTCTATGATCCAAATGTTATTCAACATACAATATCATAAAAGAAAATGAAAAACCTTTCAAGCAAAAATTGAGAAGGATAAATCCATTGCTTTTGCCAATGATTGAAAAGGAGATCAAAAAGTTGTTTCAAGCAAAAATCATAGTGCCATTGAGGTTTTCCAAGTGGCTGGCTAATCCGGTGCCTGTGAGAAAGAAGAATGGGGAAATTAGGATATGCATTGATTTCAGGAAATTGAATAAAGCTTCATTAAAAGATAATTATATGCTTCCCAAAATCGATCATATATTGCATAACATTGTAGGATCACAAAGGATGTCAATGCTAGATGGTTTCTCATGCTATAATTAGATATTGATACATAATTATGGCCAAGAAAAGACAACTTTTACTGCAACCTGGGGAACCTTTATGTATGCAAAGATGCCCTTTGGACTTATGAATGCAGGGGAAAATTTTCAGAGAGGTATGGACATTGCATTTGCAGATGAGATAAATAGGTTTGTGGTATATTTGGATGATATCGATGTGTTTTCTAAAAAGGAAGAAGAACATCTCAATCACTTGGAGAGAGTCTTTCAAAAATGCAAAAAAAATGGTATTTCTTTAAACCCTACTAACACTATTTTTACTTTGACAAAGGGAAGGTTGTTGGGTCATATTATATCAAAGGAGGGAATTAAGATTGATCCAAGTAGGGCTTTTGCTACCCAAAAATTGGTTTTCCCAGAAATAGAAAAGAAATCCAATCTTTTTTAGGCAAAGTGAATTTTGTGAGAAGATTTGTTCCTAACTTTGCAATAATTGTGAAACACATCACAAAGATGCTTAGGAACGATTGTGATGTTAAATGGATAGCAGAGACTAAACATTCATTTGAAGAAATAAAAAAGACTCTTATTCAGGATCCAGTTCTCATAAATCCTAATTTTTCAAAGAAATTTATGGTTTTTAGTTGTGCTTCTAAACACACAATTTCTAGAGTATTGTTGCAGAAAGGACAACAAGGTAATGAACAACCTATTTCATTTTTCAGTAGAACACTTGGAAACTCTGCATTGAAATATGACATTGTGGAGAAGAAAGCTTATGCATTGGTGAAGGCTCTTAAAGGTTTCAGGATGTATGTTATTCATTCACACATTGTTGCTTATGTACCTAATGTTGTAGTAAAGTACATATTAACTCAAGTTGATCCATATGGTAAAAGGAGTAAATGGATTGCCACTCTGCTGGAATATGATTTGGAAATCAAACCTACAAAATTGGTCAAAGGACAAGGAATGGCAAAGTTAATGACTCAATCAAATTTTGATTGTCTAGATATCAATTTTTAGCAGAAAATTCAGATACAATTGAAGATGAAGAGTTGATCCCTGTTGAAGAAAAGTTTACAATGTCAGATTGGTATAAAGATGTTATCTTTGTACTGCAAAATCTTAAAGCTCCTCACGAACTAACAAAATCAAAATCCATATTTGTCAAGTTGAAATCAGTGAGATATTGTATTTTGAATGAATGTTTATATTGGAAAGATTCAGGTGGAATACTTCTTAATTGTCTATTAGAAGATGAGGCTGAAAAAGTGATTGAAGAGTTTCATAAAGGTGATTGTAGAGGACATCATTACTCGAGAGAAATAATGAATAAGATACTTAGAACGGGATTTCATTGGCCTTCAATATTCATAGATATATACAAAAAGTTTGTTGCTTGTCATGAATGTCAAATATTTGATGGGAGAAGGAAGTTACTCGCATTGTCTTTGAAATCTATTTTTGTGGAAGCCAGCAGTCGGGGTTATATTTTATTGGCGAAATACATCCTACATCTTCAGGCCAACATCGGTGGATCTTAACCACCACTTATTACTTCACAAAGTGGATTGAAGCAATTCCCACAAGACAAGCTACAGATGCAGTCATTATTCAATTTCTAGAAAACAACATCATGTCAAGATTTGGTTACCCCATGAAGATCATCACTAGAAATTTTCAGGCTTTCAAATCAAAAATTCTAGTAAGTTTTGAAACTAGTATAATATCACTCTTGGTCATTCTATAGCTTATTACCCCCAAGGTAATGGCTTAGTTGAATCATCAAACAAAATCCTAGTTAGAATCATCAAAATATCTTGCAAGAAAATAAAAGGTCATGGCATTTAAAACTTAAATTTTCTCTACGGGCTGACAAAATTTGTACTAAAAGGTATATAGAAGTTTCCCCTTATGAGCTAGTTTATGGAACTGAAGTTCTTTTTCCTATTTCTATTAGAGTTCCAGTCATGAAACTGTTGCAGGGAGTAGAAGAAGAACCAAATGCTATCCAAAGGAGGATCAACCAAATAATTGCTCTGTAGGAAAAAAGAGAAGAAGTTTACAACAATCATCAGCAATCTCATAACAGAACTAAAAAGACTTTTGACAAAAAGACCATAGAAGAAAATTTCAGTCCTCAAGATGTAGTTTTGAAGTGGGAGGCTAATATTGAAGATAAAGGAAAACACGACACGTTTGAGAATCTATGGAAGGGGCCATATAAGATTTCAGCCTATCATGGAAATAATACATTAATATTGCAAGAGATGGATGGTCAATTATATGTAGGAGGACCTATTAATGGCAAGTTTCTCAAACATTATATCTCTTGATCCAGTTGGAAGAAACACCATTGTATATACTCCATTTTTATTTTCTCATTTACAGGTGTGGACGATATATTTGACAAGTTTGACCTGAAGTGAAGGCCATAAAAACTTAGAGATTATGTCATCAATTTTCAGTTTCAATAAGACAACTAGTCTATTGGTTCTTTGTTGCACCACTGTGGTGCAACATCCCCATGGGAGCCATTGTTATCTATGATAACCATAGAAGAAAAAAATAGTTTGATTGGCCATTATAGATAGGTTTTTATGTTAAGTTTCATATGAAACTTGTCATAGGGTCCATTTAATGTTTGATAGGGTCATCATAAAAAGAAAAGGTCATAATTCCATATGTTTTGAGCTTATCCTTTCATAATAGACTTTTCTGACGGTTTTACAAACTTTTAGCAACTGTAGTTCAGCAAACATAGAATTCACTACAAAAGTCCCTGACAGTTCTGTAGCAAAATGGCCCATTCTGACACTTGTCTCGCTATGAAAGTATGTTGTTATGTAATGATTTTCTTGTAAATGATTGCTAGTGATGTCGAAGTCGTATTGATTCATTATACAAATTTATTATTGTGTCCTCCACTCCTTTTCATTCACTCTTACCTCTCTTTTTCCCCTTTTATATCATTTGTTTCTCTCCAAAAGTTCACAAGTGTTGTCGTGGAATAGGGTTTGCACTGTCAAAACAAGTTTAGGCGTGTTCTGAGTGAGTTCTAATTGTTCTAAATTTGATTTGCAGGTGAAGAGGAAGCATATCACAATCATCTCTCAACATGTTGACAAGCATGGAAACCAAAAAACAATACAAAGGAGGGATTGTAGTACGTTATGAACCCATAGATATGAAATTGCTTGAAGAAGACCCAACTTTTGCACAATCATTTTCCAGCGTGGGATGTCTTCGATTTTGCCCAAAAATTGCAGGGTTTTCATGCGCAAATCACTAAAGATATCGCCCTCAATTTCACATGGATTAGCATGAAGGTTGACATCTTAAGTTTGAATGTCTCCCCAGACACCATTGTTCATGCTACTGAAATGCCAAGGTCATGGGAAACATGGTTTAAAGTTCATAAGTTCCAATTACAAAATTGTGATGAATTCTTGAAGGAAGAACATCAAGCGATTGATATGACAGTGGGCATTCCCAGAACTTACCTTAAGGAGCATTATTCCAAGTTGTTGATGGTGATTCAAAAATATTTTACATGTGAAGTAAGGTTCCATATGGTCTACTAATACCACTTCAAGTTGTTGCTCCACTTCACAAGTAAAGAACCCTTATATATCCCTTTATATCTCTTCAGAAGTTTAGGAAATATGGTTGACAAGGTTCAAGCTAAACCAGATACAAGTAGTACCTTTGTTTTTTATCATGGTCTTATCAAATTGTTAGTACTTGAAGAGTTAAATAGATTGAGCAGAGATTGGGTTACCTTTTTTTCCTAAGTGGATATGAACAAGATGTTGCTACCCCCTCTAGAAAAACTCCAAAATCTAAATCTACAACCCCTATAGTAGAGCAACAACCTAGAGCAAAGCATAAAACAGTGACAGAGCAACCTATAATGGAAGCTTCTACAAGTACTGAGAGGAGAATGACCAGAAGACAAAAGAGAGAAAAAAGTACAAAGAAGAAAGTCTAGTTGAGCAGCCTATAGAAGTGACCCCAACTGAAACCAAAAAGAAAAGAAAGAGAGGAAAGAAATTAGATTTTACTCAAGGGGAACATGGTTTCATTTTTAGGCCAAGGAAAATTGTCACAATATCAATGCAGCAAGTTGAAGAGATACCTAAAGCACCATTGGATAAAACAGAACCATAAAAGAAAAAGAAAGGCAAGGAGGTTGTTCAAGAAAAAATTGAATTAGAGGTCCTATAAAAACAGTTAAAGGAGTCCAGACAAGAGGTGATCAAGACCAATCTTGAGTTTAATGAATACCAAAATGAAGTGCTCAGACAAATAGATTTTTATGATGAAATTGCAGACAAATAAAAAATGATGAGAAGTAGGACTCTACCTTTACATGGAATGCTAGAACATATGTATAAAAGGAGTAGTTGGTTACAGGAAAATAGAAAAATCCTACAGGGACAAGTCACAACACTGGAAACTCAAATTGTAATGATTCAGGCTGAGCTCAAAAAGAGCAACCTCAAGATTATTGCTGAAGTAAGTGTTACTCCATGATATGGTAAAGTTTTCAATTTTGTCTTCACTATACCTAAATCAATCAACTCAGCCACATGTATAGTCAACATGATATTAGGAGTCATAAGGAGGCATTAAGAATCATGAAAACTAGAAAAACTCAGAATTTTGGAACTTTCATAGCAACTTCCCGTAATAAAGCCAAGAATTTGCTACGAAACTGCTGTAGCTTTCCATGGAGGTTAAGGCTGGTCTAAAGTTTAGCAAATATAATTATAAAGGCCTATGATAGCTTATAAACATCAAAGACCTCGGAACCAACAGAGAGAGAAAAGAGGTAGCATAAGAGTGTTTTTTGAACATTCTACCAAATTTTGCTACGAAACTGCTGGAAACGTTGTTTTTGCTATGCAATCATAAAAACTCAATTTTTTTGCCTTTTTGAAGATTTTGAATATCAGACATCCAAGCTCCAGATGGATTATAGATGATAAAGGGTGTCCACTTCATCATGTTAAACTTCTAATTTTCAGCATGCCAAGTCAGCACATAGCCACATCAACATAATAGCCAGCTCATTAAGACAGTCAGCAAAAAAAGGAAATTTAATTGATGTCTATCAACAGGTTGAAGATGTAATGACACTCCAACAAATCTAGCATGCGGTTGGGCTCGATTATCTACATCAACGAAAAGTGGTTATAGCTTTAAGGCTATTAGAGTCCTCATTGAATTCCAACTATTGTAAAACAGAAAATTCCTAATGAGGACTCTATTAGTTATAAGAAAAGTAGGAATAGGTCTCTGGAATAGTGGATTGAATTTGGCCCAGGTGGCAAGATAATTTAAAGAGATATTTTCTCTATAAATAAGTATGTTTTTGAATTTGAGAAGGGTTGATGAAGAATGTGAAGAATTGACCTTTTGTAATCTTTTGATCCCTTAATAGAAAATTTACAGCAACTCTATTTTTGTACCTGAGATTCATGTCACGGCTTTCATACATTTTTACCATGTTATTTTTGTTTTACATAGTATCTTGATTACGTGGAAATCTTGTCAAACTATTCCAATTTCCTTCATGTGCTATGTATGAATGTGCATGTTAATTTGATATCAGTTTCAAAGCTATAGATGCCTCATCTTCCATCAAACATTATTTTTGCCCATAATTTGTTTTAATTTGACTCCATGCCCAATGGTGGCAGTCATCACATTTTTCTTCACCTAAAAAACCACAAAAAGGGAGATCAGAGTTAGTCATCTGTTGTTTGAATTGCTTCAGTAAGATTTGATAAACAATTGAGAGATCCTCTCATATTGGAAGGACTAACTTCCAATTCAAGTGGTCTGAAATAGTTACACTAGGTTAAAGTTTGAAACAACCGAATTCTTTCTAGCTCGGTGATAACACCTTCAATAGGTAACTACTTCCAGTGATTAGTTAGCATTAATAAAATTTAATATCTTTAATCAGTTACACACAAGAACATTTCAACCATTAAAGAAGAAAGATCAATAAAGATAGCCATGAGACAATAAGACAAGAGACACAAAAAATTAGACCTAAGGCCAGGGAAAAACCCACAAGGGGAAAACCCAATAAAATATTTCCTTATGGGAGAGAGAGTTCTAGATTCATCAATACATCATAAATAACCATAGTAAGATAATAGCCAAACCAGTAACCAAAAACCAAGATAAAATGTCAATCCAAGTTCCATGCCCTCCTTTAGATTTTTCAACCCCCTTCCTTCTGCTCCCAACTTCGTTGGATCACAGCTCATCAAGAGATATATCAATGTTCCAAAATGAGGATAGATGTTATCCTATAAATAGACTTAAAATAGGGTCGAATGGGTGCCTTTAGGGGCCTAACCAACTTGAAATGATAGGAGGTTGACTTGAATTAATTTTTAGGAAAAAATCAAAATTCAAAATTTACATTTCTCCATGATGAAAATATCGATCATGGCTACCATATTTTCAAGAGAGGAAATGGTAGCCTTGGACGAGAATGATGCTTGAGATATAGTTGAATTATTAGCTAGAAGGAAGCTCGTTAGTAGCAAATGGGTGTTTAAGAAGTAGTTGAATTTTGAAGGTAAGGTGGAGAAGTACAAAGCTCTATTAGTAGCAAAAGGTTATTCCTAGGTGTTGGAAAAGTAACTAGGTTCGGTCTTCATATTAATTTGTATTTTTATGTAAATAAAATAAAATAAATTATTTGCTTTAAGCAAAATTTTTATGATCAAGTATAGTCAAATATATGAAATTGAGTCAAAGTCCATTTGGACTCTTTATAAGAAAAGAAAAAGAATTTATTCAACCTGCTAAATAGATGTGACCCTTCATAGTGACGAACAACTATATATAGGCATGAATCCTCCACCAGAAAGGGCATGAAGTTAGTTTATGCTCTAAAGTGTGAAGCAAGGTTTAGAGGTAGAGATATGTGAACTTTTTTGGAAGGACAACCAAGACCTTTTTAAATCTTTTTTGCAAGACCAAAAATATGAAGCAATCTGCAATTTTGTGACATGTCCAAAAATTTGAGGAAGTCTGCAATTTATGACAGGGCCGAAAATTATCTAAAGTTGGTAACATGTCAGTAATCTAATTATGTCAGTTTGATTAAAGGTTGAAGAAGCTTGAAATTGACTATGAATTTAGGAGGAGGGCTGACTTGGGGATCTTATGGAGAAAGTTGTCTTGGTCTTTGGGTCTTGGAAGTATCATTTTGATATGATTTTATAAGAAGAGGATTGTTTGGGTTTTTCCCAGTTGTGGGGTTTTTCCCTGGAATGGATCATATATCTTGTGTTATTCGTGTTTTGTGATCTTCATGTTTTGGTAATTTCTTGATGAAGAAGAAAAATAAAAATAATAAAATGCCAAAAAATATCACTAGTTATCATGAAAGGAAAATCAATATTAATATACAAACTCCTTGATTTTCCAACATGGAATTAGAGCTAAGGTGAATGGAAGTCAACATAAAGATCACAACTTGTTGGCGTACCTGATGTTTCTAATACAGCAGTCATCTCTTCCTCCATTGAAACTATAACAAGTAGACTTGAAGACCATCATCATAACAGTATGAATATTGAAGACAAACTCCTAAAGCAATTGTATGAATCATCCTAAAGACCTATAATACAATTCGTTAGATAATGATGAAGTTTTCTATGTATGAAACCTTGCAATATAACTACATTATATTGGAAAGCAATCAAAGTCAAAGTATGACTCCATTACTATCAGTCCAAATTATGGCAACGAAGTTCTATGCAAAATTTTTGTGTGGCATCTAATCACATGACATCAAGAAGACATATCATCATCTTGTATGTCAAGATCACCAATAGGATGGTGAAATTGTTGAAGAAGCATTTGATTCTCTCTTCTAAATATAATGCAAGTGAAGCTACAAGAATCCACAGTCTAAAGTAGATTCAAAATTCTATGAAATACCTTGCCCAAATCTATTGTAAAAGGTTAAAATGGTACATTAATCAAGATATATTCTTCAACTACTATAAAAGTCTAGAAAAATAGTTATGAGATATATCTCATGGGCATAACAAAGATACTCGATATCAACAAGATGCAATGCAAAGTTTCCTTCTGATTCATGATGTAAGTGATGTGTGTGTTACGATTTCTTTTTGAAAACCTCAAGGAGGCCTCAACTAGAGGACTGAGAAGGGATGCAAGAAAGGCTAGCATGATCCACCAAGTACAAGTCATCATGTGATGGTTTCATAAGAATGTCGCAGACCTTAATGGGATCAAGCTAGGGAGAAGGATGGCATACGGTTGGTTCTCTTCTGGTAGATTGATCTCAAGAGAGGTTTCTCATTATATTTTGGGCATGTGATCATAGTGGTGTTCTTTGTGTGAAGGCCACATCAAATTCAGAGATAGTAGAGAAGGTTGAGACCCTACCTTATTCTAGTTAGTAGGCCACAGTGTCTATAATATGATCAACACAAGTGGAGGAGGGAATGAAGAGGGCATGCACTAGAATCTAGGGCCTGAACAGAAGTAGCCACAGAAAATAGATTGACTTATGTAACCCTATTTTGAGGATCGTGGGGATCTAAAGTTCAGATCAAGAACCAGTCAAGGAGATGCTCAAAAAATATGGATCCATATGGTCTATAGGAGCCTCTTATGGAGGCAAGATTTAATGCCTTGCTATGGGTGGAGAAGGTTAGTTCTAAAGTATTTAGGAAAAAGGTATTAAGCCCAAATTCAGGGCAACGTTTATCCAACAAGTGTATTACATCATAAGGGAAGCAGATGTGTGGAAGTCACAACCTTCAATAGGATTGGCAAAGTGAAGAAGGGTATCTTTAGTATCCTTCCATGTGATTGTCTACACCTAAGAAAATTAGAGTGCTAGCCGAGTAAGTAAGAATTAGATCTGGACCTGGTTGGTGCTACTTTAAGGGTTGGTCATCATAAGAACATGTCACATAAACCTTGTGTCTCTTGGGAGATAGAGCAACTCATGTTGTATGACATTAACAGAGTCATAAGTGTCAGGCTAGTAGTAACTCCACGAATCTAATTTGATGATTTTCGTTAAGATAGAATATGACTATATACAAGGAGAGGGAGACTATTGGGTTTCATATCCCAATGTCTCTTCATCTTCCAACTTCTCTTATTTTTCTATTTACAATATTTACATAATATTCCTAATCCGAAGGATTAGGTGTTCAACATTCCCCCCCTTAATCTAAAGTGATGTTGGTGATTCCAAGAATAATTCTGAAGCTTTAAAATTTTTCACTTCCAGGCACTTTGGTGAAGATGTATGGAATCTACTCATTTATGGAACAATGTCATAGGTGGATTGTTTTGGCCTCAACATGATGTTGAATCAGATGGTATGTTCTATTGATATGCTTTGTTCACTCATGGAAATTTGGGTTCTTGGCCAACTTTATTACAAAAGTGTTGTCAATCAAAAGAGAAGTTGAATGTACTTGTTTCTCCTGCAAATCTTCAAGAATTCTCCTAAGCCACACAATTTACTTTGTTTCTTCAGTTTTTGCCACAATTTTTGCCTCAGTTATGGAATCTGTTGGAAATGATTGTTTGTGTGACCTTGAGGAGACAAATCCTGATCCAAGACTCATAACATAACCTGAAGCAGATACTCCAGTTTCTTTATCTCCATCGAAATTTGAATCAGAGTATCCAATCAAGCTCAAGTCATCCACCTGTGTATACTTGAGTCCAAAGTCTTGAGTTCCCTTCAAGTACTTTAGAACTATTTTTGCAGTAGACTAGTAACCCTCACAAGGATTTTGCATAAACATGGAGAGGATTCCAATAACAAATGAAATGTATGGTATGGTAGTAGTCAGGTAGTTGACTTCCTACAATTTATAATTCATTACATGCTCAAATTATTTTCCTTCAATGGATGTGAGCTTTAAGTTATATTCATTGGAGTGGTCAAATGATTGAATTTATCCATGCCAAAAAATTTCAACGGATCTCCAATGTACTTCTTCTGAGAGAGGAATACAAACTTCGGATGTTGGATTACTTCAATACCAAGATAGTCGTGAACATAGCCCAAATTTGTCATTTCAAAACCTTTCCTCAATTATTTATTTATGGATTCAATGTAGCTCTCATTATTCCCTGTCATTAGAAGATCATCGACATACACCACAAGATATACAACTATTTTACCAACTTTCTTGACAAACAAAGTTGCATCATCAAGATCATAATGTTTGAAATTGAGTTTCAGAAGATGCTCAGTTAACTTCTTGTACGAGGCTTGTGGTGCTTGCTTGAGGCCATACATGGATTTTACAGCTTGCATACTTTATGTTTCTAAACTTTCACAACAAATCCTTCTGGTTGAGACATAAAAACGTTGTCTTTCAAATTTTCATTCAAGAAAGTGGTTTTTACATCTATTTGATGAATTTCTAACCATTTTGTGCTACCAAGGAAAAGAGTATCTAGATGGTAGCCCATTTTGATGTGGGGTAAAAAGTCTCCTCATAATCAACCCTCCTTTTGTGAAAAACATTTTACCACAACCCTAACTTTGTGCTTGTAAAGTGAGCCATATGATTTCTACTTGTTTTTGAAGACTCACTTGCAGCCTATTAGTTTGGTTCCCATTGGAGGATCAACCAACTTCCAAGTGCCATTCTTTATCAAAGCATCATATTCTTTATGAATCGCTTCTTTCCATTCATCACAAGAAGCGCTTCTTTGAAGGAAGATGGTTTGAAATTTGTACACAAATTCAATTCAAAATCATAAGAAACATTTGTATCAATAGGTGAATCAGAATCGTCTACATCACCTCCATTCTTTCTGGTTGAGCTTCTTGTTCCTGTCTTTCCAACCTCATTAAGATGAACACTTTAAAGTGTCTTTGTCAACCATTTTGGGAGGCATTTTTGAGATGGCACTGACTACTTAGTTGACTGAGATGGGGCTGAATCAAGGTTTAGTCTCCCAATTCTGTCAATCATATCACTCAAAGTGTCATCAGTGGATGGATCTTCATGCAGGGGAGAGAGTGCTTCAGAAGAAGATTCCACATATTGATCCAGTATAGGAATCCCCCCTTCAATATGTGGAATCTCATTATCAAACTCTTGAAAAGGATTTTCATGTCCAAATATATCCAAGAAATCAAGCTACCGCTCAACAACATTCTTAGTCTTGGAAGATTCAAGAAAGATCGCATCTCTAGATATTATAAACTTATTATTCACTTCATCATAGAGACGTCGTGTGTTGGAGGTATTTGAGTACCCCAAGAAGATACATTTTTGACCCCTTGCACCAAGTTTGTTTCTTTGTTCCTTAGGTATAAAGGCATAGCAAGTGGAACCAGAAACCCTTAGATGCCTTACCGAAGGAATGTGGCCATACGAAATTTAATAGGCAGCCTTGTTTTTTATAGCATGATATGGACACCTATTCTTTATATATACAACACATAGAACTACATTAGCCCAAAACATCAGTTTAACATTGTTCAAAAACATCATGGAACGTACCATATTTAAGATTGTCATGTTCATTCTTTCAGCTACTCCGTTCTGTAGGGGATTATAAGGCATGGTTGTTTGATGTTTGATCCCTTGATAACGAAGATAGTTTTCAAATTCATTTGAAGTGTATTCTTTTCCATTATTAGTGTGAATAGAGCCAATATGTGTTGAAAATGAAACAAGAAAATCTCGGTCTACTTTTCCCTTTAATTAAATTAGGAGAAAAATTATAATTCCACGTCACAAGACAACTTGTACGAGATAAATAAGTTAATTTGACTGAGTTGGTCTAGTTAATTCGAGTTGAGGGTCTAACTTGGTTTAGTTAATTTGATTTGAGGGTCCAACTTGGTTTAGTTAATTCAAGTTGAGGATCTAACTTGAGTCATGTAAAGTGTCTCCTACTTTATAGGAGCCCTAGTTGAGTTTATTTTGAGTTGTAATTAATTTATTTATTTTAACTGAGCTAAAGTCAATTAAACTAGTTCCAACTGATGGAGGAACTAGTAGGAGGTCTAACAGTGGGGTGTTGATTCATGTGTTCAACTAGTTAACTAATAATTTAGCCATAAACAACTCATGCGTGTGTGATCTGAGAGTTACCCAATTGAGATTGGAGTTCAAGGGAAATCTATTATCAGTTGTATAATCATCCAAATTGTACAGGTGGTGCATGCAGTCATAGAAAGGCCTATGATGGATTGCAAAATTCCAATTGAGGAAGTTCCCTAATTAATAGGGGTTAATTCCCAAGGAAACAACACAAGGAAATAGGTACTTGGGAAAATAGAAAATTGGTTAAGTATTGGCCAAGGCTTGTATAGGAAGTTGTGAGGAGGATAGAGATAGTACAAAGGTTGCTCGGGCTTGAGAAAAGTATTGTAATCTTATCATATTTTCTAAATAATGCAATATCCAGATAGCAAGGTTTTTTAGATGTGACTTTCCCCAGGAAATCATTGTGTTATGTGTTGATTGAATTATTTCTCTTATATGCTTAGTGATTTCGTGATAGAATAATTGTTTCTGCTGATGAGTAGAGTAGATTCAAGTATTTTGTTTTAGAAAATTACGTAGGAATTTTGAATCTACAAGGAATTTATACATGGTATCAGAGCTGAAATCACACTAGAAGAGAAGAATACAAGTTTTTCTTTGCAGGTGAAATCAAATTTGCGAGATCATTCTTCAGAACCAGCAGGATGTCGTTCCATGGATTGAGACTCAAGTATGCCCTTGAGGGTAGCTTGAATTATATTGCTTGGAAGGACAAGAGGGAGGTAGTGTTGGAAGACAACGGGTTGAAGGAATTCATAGACAATGATATTCCTAAGCCTCCAACAACTAATGCTCAAGATCTAGTAGAGTGGAAGAAATATGTTGCAAAGACGAGGAGGATCATACTAGAAGGAGTTCAAGATCATATTGTCTCGAATGTCCACGTGAAGGATACACCATATGCAATGTGGAAAGCCTTGATAGACCTGTTTCATAATAGCAGTGACCACATGAAGTTGGTATTAAAGGACAAGCTTCAGAAGATCAAAATGGAGAAGGGTGACACAATACCACAGTACTTGAGGAGGTTCACCAAATGTCGAGATGAGATTGGGAGCATTGGTATTACGGTTGTTGAAGATGATCTGGTCAACCTAGATCTTCTAGGCCTTCCCAAGAGCTGGAAAAACTACCAGGATTCATTGAATGGGATGGAAGAAATCTCAATCCAAAGGGGATTCAAGTCAGGGTGGCAAGAAGAAGGACTTGTTGAAGATTAAATGTTTTCATTGTCATGAGCTGGGACACTATGCCACAAAGTGTCCACACAAGAAGGTCGGCAAGAAGCCCTTAGAAGAAGCAGCAGGTGAATCTCTAACTTCACAATTTGATTTGGATTTCACGCTCATTGCATGCATGATGACATCGGTGATGGGTAGTGTGTGATATCTGGATAGTAGAGCCTCATTCCATATGATAGGCAACAAATATTTTTTCAGTGACTTGGAGGAGAAGGACCTCTAGATGCACATCAAGATGGGAGATGATGGAAGGTATAGCGCGACTAACATCAAAACTGTTACTTCTTAGAGGGAGTTTGGTTCTCCTCTCCCATTAAAATATGTCATGTATATTTGAGGTTTGAAGAATAATTTAGTTTCAATTTCTATGTTGGAAGACCGTGGCTACAATGTGATATTTAGTAAAGGAAAGGCTTTCCTTCATCACATAGTGACAGGACAAGTGAAGCGGATCGGGGTTCGGGTGAAGAACCTCTACAAATTGGATGTAGAAGAATCTATTGCCTTGAACATGAAAGAATATAAGGTGTAAAGTCGAGACATCAGTGAATTATGGCATAGAATATTGGGCCATTTGCACCATGGAGATTTGAAGATCATGCAACATATTTCCACAAGACTTCCCAAGGTTGCACTAAAGTAGCAAGATACATGCAAAGGGTGTACAGTAGGGAAGTAAACCAAAGCCACCTTTCATGATAAGGACAATTAAGCGCAAGCAATCCTTGAAAGATTTCACTGAGATGTGTGTTGACCATTCTCGACAACCTCCATGACAAAGCACATGTGTTATGTGATATTTGTAGATGATTTCTCATGTAAGTGCTAGATGTTATTCATGCAGAAGAAAGACCATACATTCTCAAAATTCTGTGAATTTAAAGCACTTGTTGAGAAAGACACTGACAGGAAAGTGAAGGCTCTTAGAAGCGATAACGGTGGAGAATATGTGTCGAATGAGTTCAAGAATTTGTGTGCATCAAAAGGCATTCAATGGGAGTTAATTTCACCCCATAACCCATAACATAATGGGTTTGTTGAAAGGAACAACATAATTATTGTGGGATATGCACGAGCGATGTTGCATGATCAGGGCCTATCATTGCACTTGTTGGTTGAAGCATGCAACGCAACAATATATGTGTGGAACAAGAGACCTCATCGGATTATTGGGATGAATACACTAGAAGAAGATTTTTTAGGAGAGAAACTAGATGTGTCACACTTCAGGATCTTTGGCTCATTAGTTTATTGTCATGTTACCAAGGATGCAAGGAAAAATCTAGAGCTGGCAGCTAAGTTGGGCATATTTGTGGGGTACATTGATACACCTCACAACTATCGGGTGTACCTTCCATCTCACTGGATGACAGTTGGTCCTAGAGATGTGAATTTCGATGAAGAGAAGGCCATAAGATGTTACCTAGAGAGGGAGCTTTAGTTACATCCAAATGAGGAGCTTTTAGCTCCAAAGGAAGAACCTAAAGATGATGTGGAGAAACCACATGCGAGGAGCAAAGAGTGGAAGCACCCACTCATGTAGAGACATCCAGAGATGGAAGGAAGCACACCAGAGAAGCTGACATATTGATGCATGATACTAGAGAGAATGTGGGATCACCCACATCACAGGGCAGGAAAAGGAGGTCAAAAGATCGATACACTGGTTACATGGCTTTGATGAGAGAGAGTGTAGAGACTGAGCCATCCTCATTTGAGGAAGCAGTGCAACAACCAGTGTGGTTTGAGGCCATGGTAGAGGAGTATGATTCTATTATCAGGAATAGTGCTTGGGAAGTTGTCCCAAGGCTAGAGGACAAGTCAGTAGTAGGTTCCAGGTGGATCTACAAGGTGAGGCAAGCAGCGTATGGGAGCATCAAGAAACATAAGGCTAGATTTGTGGCCAAGGGGTTCTCTCAAGTGGAGGGAATTTATTACGAGGAGACCTTTGCTCTAACAACAAGAAACTCTTCAATCGGATCTATTCTAACACTTTCAGCACAGATGGGATGGAAGATACATTTATGGATGTGAATACAACCTTCCTCAATGGAGTGATTGAGGAAGAGGTGTAGATAGAGAAGTTGGAAGGATTTGAGAACTTTAACAGAGAGTAGTATGTGTGCAGACTCAAGCGAGCATTGTATGGATTGAAACAAGCACCCCGTGCTTGGTACACCATGATCGATAGCTATCTCACTAGGTTGGGCTTCACCAAAAGTGAAGGAGATGTAAACCTTTATCGTATTGTGGTTGATGGTAAATTATTTTTTATATTATTATATTTCGATGATTTAATTCAAATAAATAATGAGAAGTTGGTCAAATCTTTCAAAGAGGATCTTGCAAGAGAATTCGAGGTGAAGGACCTGGGGCTCATGCATTATTTCCTTGGTATAGAAGTATGACAAGGAGATGAAGAATTATTTGTCTCTCAGGGAAAGTATGCCAACAAGATACTGAAGAAGTTCCACATGGAGATAAACAAACCCATGGAGACTCCTCTAGCAGGGAATTGGAGGAAGGAAGATGCCACTTCAGGTGAAGTAGTGGAGGCTATTATTTACAGATAGCTTGTGCGTTCACTTATGTATTTGGTGAACACACGACCACACATATCTTTTACAATTCACCAACTTAGTCAAGAAATAGTTAAGCCAACCAAACTCTATTTGAAGGTAGCTAAACATGTGGTGAGATACCTCAAAGGCACCACTCAATTCGGTCTTTGGTACAAACAGATAGAGAGAGTGAAGCTACAAGGCTTCACAGATGCAGATTTGGTAGGGAGTCCATTAGAAATGAAGAGCACATCAGGGGGGATTTTCAGTATTGGGTCAGCAACAATTTCTTGGTATAGGAGGAAGCAAAGATCAGTGGCACTTAGTTCAACAGAAGCAAAGTACATGGTTGCTAGTCAAGCAACTTGTGAGGATATCTAGAGGAGGAATATCCTTGTTGGGTTATTTAGTGAGGAGATGGATCCTACAATGATTTACTATGACAATTAAAGTTGTATCAAACTCTTTGATAATCCATTTTTTCATGAACGGTCCAAGCATATCGACATCCAATATCACCATCTACAAAATTATGTGCAAAGGAGAATCATGTTGTTGGATTACATTCCTATAGAGGAACAGGATGCATGCATATTGACTAAGGCACTGTCAAGAGGCAAATTCGAGTTCCATAGAGGCAGGATTGGGGTATCTGATAATCACTTTCTTTTTTAGAGGAAGTGTTGAAAATGCAACAAGAAAATCCCGATCTAATTTTCCCTTGAATTAAATTAAAAGAAAAATTATAATTCCACATCACAAAGACAACTTGTATGAGTTAACTAAGTTAATTTGACTTATTCGATTCAACTAATTCGAGTTGAGGGCCTAACTTGAGTCGTGTAGAGTGTCTCCTACTTTAGAGGAGCCTTGGTTGAGTTTATTTTGAGTTGTAATTAATTTATTCAGTTTAACTGAGTTAAATTCAATTAAACTAGTTCCAAATGATGGAGGAACTAGTAAGAGGTCTAACAATGGGGTGTCACTTCATTTGTTCAACCAATTAATTGATAATTCAGCCATAAATAACTCATGCATGTGTGATTTGAGAGTTAACCAATTGAGATTGGAGTTCGAGGGCAGTGTACTATCAGTTGCATAATCATACAAATTGTACATGTGGTGCATATAGTTAGAGGAAGGCCTACGATGGATTGTGTAATTCCAATTGAGGAATTTTCCTAATTAATAGGGGCTAATTCCCAAGGAAACAACACAATGAAATATGGACTTGGGCAAGTAGAAAATTGGTTAACTATTGGCCAAGGCTTGTCTAGGAAGATGTGAAATAGATAGAGATAGTGCAGAGGTTGCTCGGGCTTAAGCAAAGCATTGTAATCTTCTCATATTTTCTTAATAATGTGATATAAATATAGCAGGGGTTTTTAGTTGTGGCTTTCCCCACGAAATCGTTGTGTAATATGTTGATTGAATTCTTTCTCTTGTATGCTTCATGATTTTGCGATCTATTAATTGTTTTTGTTGATGAGTACAATAGATTCAAGTCTTTTGTTTTATAAAATTACATAAGCAGTTTGAATCTACAATGAATTTCTATAATATGAGATTGTGCATAATTTTCAATCCACGCATACAAATTCTTGAATGTTTCAAAAGCTTCAGATTTGTTCTTCAATAAATAAACGCAACACATTCTGGTGTAGTCATCACTAAATGTCATCATATATTTATTACCATTTACAAAAGGAATTGGCATTGGGCCACACAAATCAGAATGAATGAATTCAAGTTTTCTATGTGCTCTGGAATGAGAATCTTGAAAATAATTTTTGTTGTGCTTTCCTAAGATACAAGCATCACATTGCTTAAGTTTCCTAGGAATTGTAAACAAACCAATAACACCATTTTTCTTCAACAAATGAAGGTTGTCATACTTCAAGTGTCCAAATATAGCATGCCATAAAAGACTTGATGGAAATGTACCTTCATCATAGTGATAATTGTATGAAAAGTTTTGTGCACGAGCAAAGGTTCCTTGCAGCTTCATAAGTCTTTCTTCCTCTATCCCAGTCATGACAAGTGAGTGATATGATGTTTTTCTGACCTCAACCTTGCCATCAAATATGTGAATGGAGTGTCCTTGCTGGGGGATGTGAACGAAAGACAACAAGTTTCTCCTCAACTCCAGAAGGTGTAATACATCATGTAGAATAAATTCTTGAAGACTAGGCAGTTTGAGAGTGATGGTGCCAAGCCTTGATGGCTTACATTTTGACTTGTCTGCAAAGTATAATGCTTCATCAACATTATTAGTGAATTATTCAAATAATCTCTTCTAAAAGTTATGTGGCAAATTGCTCCTTAATCAAGCAACCAAGCATATTTCCATGAAGCAAGTGAAACATTGAATATGTCTTCAGTTACTCCAATGTTGCAATGTGACACAACATAATGAAAGGACTCAAGTGCTTTTCCTTTCCCTTTGTCAGGTGTTTTGCCTTTTCCTTCATTTTTTTCCTGCTCAATTCTATCCTAAGCAATCTTACATGTGGATGCATCATGTCCATCTCTATTGCATCACATGCAATGAAGATCAGACCTTTCTCCTTTGAAATGTCTGCCACCCCTACCTCTAACATTCTTCCTTCCTCTTCCTCTTCGACCACCTCTTCCTCTAGAAGAATCTTATGCATGATTCTTATCCTTTTGTGTAATGCACACAACTTCTTCAATAGATTGAGGAGTTGTATTATTCCCGAAATCCTTCTCTCTCTCAACAAACTTCTTCTCAAGGGAATCAAAGGTAATCTCCTTAAGGTTTCCACTTGCTTGCAATGACTCAAGATAATGTGAATAGGTGGGATATAGTGCCTTGACATAAACTATGGGAGGAATATCTATTTCAACACTAGTGGATTTTATGACATGCATAAGGGATCTTACTTCTGAAGCTAAGGCAAGATGGTCATCATTTTTCAACTCAAGATTGAACAACTTCAAGTTTAGAGTTTGAGTCATACAATTCCTTCAACTTCTTTAAGGCTTCAAAAGCATTTGAAAATGGAGAAATATGGCGACTCACCTCTTCATTTACTAATGTTTCAATCAAGGCATAGAACTTGCTATTCTTTTTTTCCCAAATGGAAAGCTCCTTATTTGAAGTGGGATTTTCAGGTGCATTGTCTCCTTCTCCTTCACAAATTCCTTTCCACAACTAATTAAAAATTAATGTGTGCTTTATCTTCCTCGACCATTCATGATAGTTCTCTTTTCCGGAAAGAACTACGCCCACAATGGGTATTAATGAATGAACCATAAAAAAGTACTATGTGCCTTTGATTTCCAAAATAGTTATAGCCTTATTTCCTACCTTATTACAAAACTTATTTAAAAACCTCACTACCAACTTCACTCTTCACTATACAAAATCAATAGTTTAATGTGAGTTTATAAACCTCCACTTATCAAATGTATACCATATAACTTCCATACACCATATGGTAATTTCATATAATAAAAAAATCAATGAATTTATATACCATATATGGCCATTCATATGCCATCATACGCCATAACATAACACTTCATATGTTTATGCTACAGTCCTTTTAAAAGAACACCATACAACCCTTATACAAAAATAAAATAAAATTTCATATGCTTATGCTACTGTCCTTTTAAAAGAACATACCAAGCCATATATATATGCATGACAATCAACAAAGTGTTTAACGCACCTATGACACCAATGCAGCTGACATAACTCATGGATTTCATAAACATTTATGATCTTTTCAATGCAACATGGAAATATCTTACCAAACAAACATCGCATCATATGCTATTATATAACTCAGATATAACATAGTAATGTCTGCAAAACTCATTACAGAGGTCTTCAATGTAGAGGAACGACCACAAGCAACAATGTTTGTAATGCACAGTCTTCAAACTCTGCAGTGTTCAACGCACGGTGGCGAAAACACTCCTTTTAAAAACTCATATATATTATATATATATATACCACAGTCCGAAATTGAAGTATTTGTATTCCTTTACCAATGTACATGCAAAGAATAGAAAGACATTTCCATGCTTCTTCAACACAGATAATCAATGATACCATACATTGCATTCAACCATGATACCATATACTGCAACACCAACTTGAATGTGTGAGGTAAACTCTACAAGCATTAGGAAAGCTCAATTCATTTTGCATATATGGAGGCATTTTATTCTTTAGGACCACAAGGTTTCCAACGGTTGTAGCACAAATGCCTAGTGCAATACCACAGTACAGTGTCGATATAGGAGATAGTAGACAAGGGAGACAGTAGGCAATGTTACTAGGACAGAGAAAGACAAATTTAGGACCTAAGCTCTGACCATCAACACTTATTAATGTAGAGAACAATGAAGAGTGAGGGGATAGAGCAAGCAATCAGAGAATAATAGGAAAATTAGCTTAAAATAAGAGTTACAAGTCTAAAATGGCACCTGTGCTCTAATTCCATGTTAGGCCAGGAGTAACTCCATGAATCTAATTTTCTGATTTTCATTAAGTTAACATATGACTATATACAAGGAGAGGGAGACTATTTGGTTTCATCTCCCAATGTCTCTTCATATTCCAACTTCTCTTATTTTTATATTTAGAATATTTACATAGGATTCCTAATCCCAAAGATTAGGTGTTCAACAATCAGGCTTAAAAGAAGCCAACTATCGGGGCCAAGTATAATCCAAGCTAAGCACAAGTGAATGGAGTGTTAGAAGAGGTATTAACATAGGACTTTGGTGAATTGGAGGCTGAGAGAAGGACTGTAGCAGCTGCTACATGTAGCCCTAATTTGCGTTAAGATTGTAGGACCAAAGTGCAACACAAGTCTAGATGAATTGGAATAGAATGATGAAGTTTCAGGTATGAGTATTCTCCTTCCAAGTTTGAGATTAATGGTAGGTTAGTGAGTATCCATATTTGACAGTTTGGAAGTTTGCTTTAGGGTTTGAAGCAACAATGTGATGATGCCTTAGATCTATGTGATTTGAGGATCAAATCACAGCTATGTGGGTAGAACTGAAGAGACCTAGCTCTATGAAATTTGATGGTCAAGTTTCCTATAAGAGGGTAGCAAATTGCAGACCCTAGATCAGCCAAGTATTAATTTTGTATCAGAAAATCAACAAGCCCTAGGTGAGGGTAGTTCTGATGACACTAGATCAGTCAAGGAGATGACCGAAGATGAGCATATTTGAATATGTATGTAGTGCAAGAAGTAGTGGTAAACACAGTTAAGGATGTCGAAGGTGAATGTAACACCTCCTCCCCATTTACCCACTTTTTCAAGCTCTCCAGGGTAAACATGAGCTATGTGTTACTATAACATGACCTGAACTCCAAGTTCCAATTATGGAAGCAGGGCCGACTAACTGGAAAACTTATTGCCATTCCTCAAGGACACCATATCACTTAGGAAACTGACAACCACCCCTAAAGACCAATCCCTAAGCTAGAACTCATTTTTATAGGCTTGACACCCCAACCACACCCTTGACACACTATGCATGTGGTTGGAAGGCTCCAACCACACCCACAGTCCTTCTTGCATGCAGTTATGACTGAAATTTCCTTGTTCTGTGCCAATAGTCGCGAGATCTGTGCCACTTTTTTAAGCTAGCCTGTAAACCACTACCCAAAACTTTCCAGAACTTTCCAGAATCAGATTTAAGATGAAAAGTCTAAACAATTAATACTAGGGCTAGATCTTTCCCAAAACATGCCTAATCCATGATAGACATTTCGTCAAACATATGATAAACATAGAAGCTACAGGTCATGAAAGCTTGTACGATCATAAACTTTTGTACTTCATTAGAGAATCATCAATAAGGTCTAATGCCCTCTCAAGTAGCTGCAACAACACTTGTTAGCCCATGCATTCATCAACCATTCAATAACTTATTGAATCGTGAACAAGATCCATAGTAATAGAACATAATATAACTATGCATATAACCAACACATAACCAGAATAGAAGCCCTGAAAAAGCAGCCATAAGTTCAACATAATAACCAGTACATATGTTCATTGATCACAATAGAAAAATAACTCATATTAACATATGTAAAAGCCAACCAAGTCAGGGACTTCCACGTAGGACCCAACTGTAGATTGGGCTTAACCAAATCTCTCTTTCAGCCAATCACCCCCATGTCATATTCCAAGCATGAATGTGGGATGTCATGGGATAAACCAAGACATAACCAAACAGGGATTCCAAAGGTTAAACCACTTCCACCCTCAAGCTATTGTGATCTCACCTAAAGCAGTCCCATGATCACAAAACCAAAACAAGTTTCGCTGCCTCATAATTCCTTCACCGTAGCCAAAGGAATTTTCCTGTCTCCACCCACCTATTGAGGGCTTCCCAGAGAAAACCGTCTCCACCCAACCCTTGGTATTTTTTTGAGACCGCCTCAATCGGATCCAAAATCTTCTAGCAAACCTAATCTCAACCAAGAATGGATCCCATCATACAATGGCTATCTATGAAATGGTAAGGAAAGGCTAAAACAACTTCCAATCCAGGAAAATCCCATGTCAATGACATCAAATTAACCAAATAATTAAATGCATGTACCATGCATTCACATCCCAACAAGGAAATTACACATCCAACCCGTTACCTGCAAAATCTTCTTGTTGTAGTTGTTGATCCAACTTTCTCCTTGCATTCACTTGCTTTCCTTTTCTTTCCCTTTTCTTGTCCTTTACTTTCTTTCTCTCTCTTCTTAGAGCCCTCTCTCTCTTTTTGAAATTGATCTAAGGTCAAAATTGACAAAAGATGTGAATTGTTTCTCTAATGCCTTTTTATCATTGATCTCTAATCTATTCCTTTCCTTTTTCCTTTCTCTTTCATTTTCCTTCATTTTCTCCTCTTTTTCTTTGTTTCTCATATGAAATGTAAATTATTGCCTCTTTGACTTTGCTAATTTCCATAGCCATTAATAAACCACAAGTGATGCCCACTGTAGTGTTTACCCACCATTTAACTTGGAATACACATCCCTTAACTTTGGTTTTATTTTATTTACATTCAAAATCAACCACAGGTTTTTATAGTGAATACCTCAACTACAAGATAATGATATGTTAAGAGGTATATCTAGAGCCCTAGGAGTTGCAAGATGAGAAATCTCAATAATAAGAGGGCTGATTGAGGAAAGTTGCAATTACAAGTACCTAATGTAAGAGAGGTATGGGTACTTTTGACACAAGTTTAAGATTGTTGATGGATTCTCCCTAGTTGAGATGGAGTGAGCATGGATTTATCCTCTCAAGTTGGACATTAGTTCTCCTTGTGTCATGTACTAGGCAAGGACTAATAGTCGTAAGTCTAGTGAATGCATCACAGATAGGGAGAATGACAATTTTAATTAGCATGGTTCTCCTTGTGTCAGGTAATGTGACGAATTAGGATTGATATCCTAATTCAAGTACATGGACATGGTGTTGATGGCCCAAAATGACCATTCAACATTATAAGGGAGACCACCCGGTCGAGGACTTAAAGCAACTCCTTTTCCATTTGGAATGGTGGTTCCAACTGGTTAAACTAGGTCTAATTACCTTCTCTCTATTTTTGCTGGCTTAAAGTATGCCTTTTACTTACCAATAGAGAAGATACATCAGATCAATCCTCTTGTTGAGCTGAAAGTGATCCTTAGGCTAATCTAGGCCTCAGCCAAACCACAACTAAAGTTTGCCTCTTTGATAAGAGGACTTCCTAGAAATGTAATGATTAATATAAATGCAAATTAATCCTAGAATGCAAGCAAAAGGAAAGAGATCCTAAGCCTATCTTGATTAGGAAGATGTAGATCTAACCCAACCAAGAGCAAAGTAATTAAATGATTGGGATTTTAACATGCCTGGTTTCAGGTGAATACCTGGCTAATGAAACAGTTCTACTAGCTGATATTATAATTACCAAAACACGCTTTGTTCATAGACCAATTAATGATGAATAATCAACAAATAACATTAGGAAATAGTTCTCTTAATGTCAATGCTAATTAAATCGAATTTAGATAGCAGATTTCTGATTAAATAGTTACTCAAAAATTTGTTTTGAGCATAAGAAAAAAAAAATTAACCACAGACCTATGAAGCTAATGAACTAGATAGTTAATTCCAAAGACCTTCATCTTCACATTAAAAAATAGTTCTCAACAAGAACAAACATTTTACACCAATCTATCATTAAAAAGATGAAATTTGCATTAAAAATAATAGTATTTAAATAAAAATTGATTAAAATCTGGTCTCTTTCTCTATTCCTTGATTTGATTTCTAACAATCTTTCTTAAATCATAAGCCTTGTCATTAAAAGAAAGAGTTGCAATAGTGCAAGTTCTACTCCCAATACAAAGTCTAGAATTGAAAAAGACAAATCCAAATAACTCAAATCTGAGCTTTTCCTCCTACTTCTACAGCTAGAAAATCCCTTACAATAGTGCTTCAGAATTCCCTCAGTGCCCTTCTCTAAAAGCCATATTTATAATTACAAATGAAAGTCAAAATGAAAATCAATATGCTTTAAGCTCCATCCAAGAACTACATTCACTTAATTAAAGGGTCTCGATGATAAACTACAGTCATTTGGTAAATTAAAAGTCTAACAAAAAGAACTACAACCACTTTGCAATTTTGAGATTTTAGGTCTCATAATTTCTTTTAAAATTAGGAATTGGAATAAACTACCGAGATCATGAAAACACATAATTTTAATTGTTCAACAATTTGGCTGTGGCGATTTTATAGGACCGTTAGTGAAAAAAGAATTAATTAGTAAAAATTAATTAAAAATTATTATTTACAAGTATTTTTCAAAAATTAAAACAATATACATTTTTTCATTTTTTTACCCCTGGTGGTAAAAATTATCGAACTTTGGATGAGCACCATTTGCAAACCATGTAACCAAATGAGATGAAACAAGAACTGATGGAAATCTTGTGAAAAGTTGAACTCAATGAAGTAATAAAAAAAATAAAAAACAAAAAACCGATGAAAATGAAAATTTGTCAAAATTGTAGGACACTTAACCAAAAGAAAAATTAATAGGTGATTTAGCCAAAATTTATGAAAAGGGTCCCCATTATTTGAAATAAATAAGTCAAAAATGGGGGGTTGAGTTTTCACCTCAACACATGGATAAGGAGAATAGAGGATTGGATAAGCATCTTGGACAGACATTCTTGAGTCATGTACTATGATGGATTAGGATGGAGATCCTAAGTCAAGTACATGGACTTGGATAAAAATGATTATCCGAACTTAAACAGGAACACAACAAAATACAAATATAACCACGAATATAGAGATGCAACAGAAATAACACTTCATTTTATTAATATAAAATAAAATAAAAAATTTAAATATGCTTACAAACAGAAGTGAAATAAACTAGCTCGGGCGATGGTAGCTTATCACTGAAAGGAGATGTGGTGGCTGCATACCTCTAAACTATGTTACAATGAGGCTCAAAGAGCTATTTATTATTGAGAAATAATGGAAAACACTAAACGTCCAAAAATCTAACCCTGGGAGATGAAGCACCAAAACTATGGGTCCCATTTGGGTAAATTGGTACATCAACTTCCTAGGATCGTAACTTTGACATACAATCTCTATTTGACGTGCCCAATACCTCATTCGAAATATCTATCCGAGGAATACAACATTCGACTATAAAGACTCATGTTTGTTCATTTTCCAAAAAAACATCGTTTAGGGCCTCAAAACAGCTTCGGAAGTTCAGGACCCGAAAAACTGCCAAAAATAGTAAATTGTGCTACAATTAAGGAAACTAAAAAAAAATAGTGGTGGAGGTCTAAGTGGAATAGGCGGGTGTCCACCAATATCCACCTAGGTCAGTCCTTCTCCCTTAGGAAGCGATGGTCCCCATTACATTGAGTGCCTCCATGAGATGGGGAAACTTTTGCTGAACTTGGGCCCTAGTGAGCTACTTGCCTTGGTGCAGGAGTTGGCCAACTTTGACAAACCGATACAATTGGATGTTCTATTGGTGAGTATTCTTGATCTGTGCGTCTATGATCCATGTAGTCTGGGTTTAAATTTGTTGGTGTGAGTTGTTCTGCAATGTCGTATGTGTCCAGTAATGGTGGAAAGTATGGTTGAAAGAGGTCCACAATGAACACTGGGTGCAGGCCAAGGAACGGTGGAATGATGAGCTCAAAAGAATTGTCCCCTACAGCCTTGGTGATGGTGTACGACCCATATCAGAGTGGCTGAAGCTTATGGTGGGGCCTAATGAGGCGTTCCTTCTGCAAATGTAGCCAAACTTTGTCGCCCACCTGGAACTTGTGTGGCAGCCAATGTTGGTCATGTCGCTACTTGTACTTAGCATTAGCTTTGTCAAATATGTCATGGACCTGCTAGCGGATGTGCTAGATGCTCTCAATGAAGTTGTTAGCCTTGTCAACTTCAAACTAGACATGGGCCGAAGATACCTGAGTAGTTGCAAATGGTATGACCACATCAATGGGACACAGTGGCTAGAATCCCAACCCTACTTGAAAGGGGTTGTGGTCAATTCAACTATGGAGAGATTTGTTGTAGTTGTGTTGGACATAGGGGAGGCTTTTGTCCCATGTGCATGGATTCTTTGAGTTGTACATGCGCAAAATGTGTACGATCACCCTGTTGACGACCTTTGTTTGGCCATTAGTTTGGGGGTGGAAAGTCGTGGACTTAGTGAGCTTGGTATCTAGCATCGGTCAAAGACTAGACCAAAATTTACTGAGGAACCTGTTGTCCCGATTTGAGATAATGGATTGTGGGATCCCAAAGTGTACCCATACTCATTCAAAGAAGATCTTAGCAATGGCTTTTGTTGTGATACTCTTCTTGCAAGGTGCCAAAAAGGCCATCTTAGAGAATCTGTCGACGACCATGAAAACACGGTCATTGCCATGCTTAGTAGAAGGGGGGCCCGACATTTAATCCATGGAGATGGATTCCCAATGTTGAATAGGAGTAGGCAAAGGAGTATATAGACCTTGCTTCTTGATGGCCAATTTGGCAATGGCGCAAGCAGTTTAGTATCTGATGTACTTCCCAACATCTTGTCGAAGTTCAACCAATAAAAATACTTCTGCAACACTGCCACTGTTTTCTCTACTCCGAATTGTCCAATGACCTGACTATATTGTGCCTCCCAAATCATCTTGGAACGCTCGCTTAAATGAACACATAGGTGTCCAAGGTGACATAACAATGTATCATGGAGGTGAATACTTGGAACTTTCTTGCCTTCCGGGAGTGTATGGTATGTGTTGTTGAATTCTAGATCACTCTTGTACCAATGCGGCCACCCCAAAGTATCGTGCCCACATGAATGGAGCATAGTGGTCAACGCCATGACCATCGGTCGACTGAGATAGTTTGCAACATTATTGGTGATGCCCTTCTTGTACTTAATGTTACAATGGAACTGTTATAGGTATGTGGACCATTTCTAATGGCGATCATTTTGTAACTTCCCTTCTGTATGTTTGAACTATAGGGGTCGGTGGTCTGTATGGATGATTGTTTCCTTCCCCATAATGTAATGCTTCCATTGTCACTAGACTTGCACCATGGAATACATATCTTTGTCATAGGTGGGATACTTTCATATTGTGTTTGAAAGTGTCTCACAGTGATATACCACTGGATGCCCTTGTTGAGTAAGAATTATACCAATAGCATAGTCGAAGGCATTTGCCCCAATCTGAAATGGTTGTTGCAAGTCTAGTAATGTGAGCATTGGCGCAGAACAGATGCTATGCTTCAACTCAAAAAAATCATTCTGTTGGGATTCAGAGCAAAAGAATTTTGCTTTCGCTCTGCCCTTGGTGACTTGACTCAAAGGCCAAGTGATATGAGAGAACCCCAAAACGAACATACAGTACAAATTGGCAAGACCCAAAAAGTTGTGGAGCTTCATTAGAGTGGTTGAGGTTGGCCAATCCCGAATGACTTGTATCTTGGTGGGGTCCACATGCACACCCCGCTCATCAATGATGTACCCCAAATATTGAACCTGAGTCATACCAAAAGTGCATTCCTCCAAATTGGCACACAACTTGGGTTGTTGCATAGTTTGAAGGACCTGTTGAATATGGCAGAGGTGTTCTTCCCAACTCTGGCTAAAGATCAGGATGTCATCTCAATACACCACCATGAATGAGTTCGTGAAGGGTTGCAAGATGTCGTCCATCATCCTCATGAATTTTGCAAGGGCATTAGTCAACCCGAAAGGCATGACAAACCATTCAAAAAGACCCTCCTTGGATATGAAGGTAGTCTTCCACACATCAGAGGGTTCGATTGGTACCTAGTGATACTCGGAAATCAAATCAATATTGCTAAAATATTTGGTCCCCTTGAGCTGGTCCAAAAGGTCATCAATTCATGGGATTGGATACTTATTCCGAAAAGTGATCTTATTCAACGCCTGATAGTCAATATAGAGTCTCCAGGTCCCATCCTTCTTATGTACCAACACAATCAGGCTCCCACAGGGCGATGAACTTGGCCTGAAGTGCCCTTTTAGCAACAACTCCTGAATCTGCCTCTTGATTTCATCATTCTCCCTAACAGAGCGTCGATAGATTGGTCCATTTGGAAATGATGCACCTAGGATCAGATCAATGGAGTGCTTGACCTGACAGTGTAGAGGTACCCTTGTGGGTGAGGAGAAGATGTCCTTGTACTCCTTCACGACCTTGTCCTTCAGTTGTTGTTGTGCAAAGGAACCCTGTTTGGAGGCCGTGACCATAATCTTATTCTTGCCCTTAGGGCGAATCATAAGGAAAACAAAGTCCCAGTCTAAGAAATGATCTTACTACATTTCTTCACAGTGATCAAAGAGATGGTGGTAGGCAATGCTACCTTCGGTATCCTGTACAACTTATTGGCCAAAGTAATAATAATAGTCCAGGGCCTAGACTCATGCACAACATGTCGCTTCCACAAGTATGGGTGTCCTGATAATATACATCACAAAATTCAATAGGAGCAACATCACATAGTACCTCATTTGCAAAGGGCTTGATGTTGTAGGGAAGGCGACATTGTTGGCTGACGTGAAGATATCGCCCTTGGTGAAGCCACCTGATGGTGTACAAATGCGGGTGTGTTGTGGTTGGTAAGCCAATCCACTTCACGACCTCTACTTAAATGAGGTTCTTTTGGCTCACATTGTCAACAATAAACTATAGCGGAGAACCCTTCACCCACATCTGGGAGAGGAAAAGGTGATCAGGTGCTCAGTATTTAGCCCAAAAATCAAAGTTCTCAGAATGGCTCGAAACCTAAATTGTCACGTCTGTCTCAGAAAAACGATCCTAATGCAACTCGTTCCCTCGAAAATTGAGTTCGTATGAAAAAGTTATTATGTTCTGATCGTTTTTCTAAACAAGAGAAATTTTCAAAAAAATGCCTAGTCACTGCACAGTCAGCAATCTGTACTGTTGACGTGGAAGGTGACTAGGCATGGTCAATGGTGATCATATGCAAATCCCAGGAGGACAAGTGGCATCATTTGATTGGGTTGTACAGTGGTGTGTTAGCACAATGTGATTGGTTTATTTAAGGATCAATGGAAGAATGCCACATAGAAAGCCCGAAGGCTGCCATGTGGCACCTCCCAAAGGCATTGGCAGTCTACATAGTGGAGAAAAATATTATGGTGGAGGTCAGGGTCGAACCCACAACCTTTAGCATACCGTCAACATACGTAACCGCCTCCGCTACCACCATGGTTCTTACCATATCAGTTCCTAGCAACAATTTAAAGTGTAACGGTTATGGGGTTGGTGGTTAAGGGAGGGCTAGCCCTCCTCACATGTGATTGCAACGTTATAAACTGCAAACAATGACGTTAACTCTGACAACTCCAACCTACCCACACCGCGACGGTTCAATGCATGACATGTGAACGTGATAGTTGTAATGGTTACGGTTATGAAACCCGGTGATTCCAACCCACAAACAACAATGCAATGGTCACATTTGAACACCACAATGCGGTTAATGCTACAGTTAACCACTCTGACAGCTACAGCTCCAATGGTTAATGCGATATTAACATTGCATGTGAACAGTCCATCAAAAGTACTGGATATAACAGTTAAGGTTTGTGCTAATCCAGATTAATTTAATTAAGCGCAGTTTAGCTATTAGTTAACTCTCAGTTTAATTTAGTGGAGGATTTGGCAATGCCCCCAAATTCAAGCCTGCCTCCAAATTTAGCGTGCTAACTAGAGTCATTCCATATTTAACGGAGCTTTTCTAGGAAAAGACTGTCTAAGTCATAGGGAAGTCAATTTTCGACCAAAATGAGCTCATGAAGAGGTGTTCTTGCCTAATTTGGACATTTTGAACACATTGGTGTAGGTATCAAGAGCCATAGAGCTTTGTAAAACAAAATTTTCCACATTGAGCTAATACAGAGGCCCAAGCCATGGAAGCTGGACCAAGGAGATGTAGCCCAGGAGGGGTGAACTCCTTCTTCAAAACACTGCGTTAAAGTGTCTCTTTGATGGTTTGTTGTATTTTGAATGTATGTTGTTCAATATTTGTGTTTGAAGCTATTTTTATCATGAATTTCATTTTAAACTTAAGGAAATTTACCTGATTACATACACAAATAAATAATGTAACCTCAATACAAGAAGCAATAAGCAAGCATATGTTTAGAAATTTGTAATTTTTATTAGCGTAACAAAACTAATCATACAAAAATAGATCATGTTGGTATCAGAGGAAAGGTTGAATTTCTTGATTGCTTGAGTTTATGCAATTAGGCTTTTAATGGTTGCAAAATTGTGATGCTTACAAGGTTAAAATTGCAGAAAGGAGAAGGGAAGCCATTGGTTGCAACTACTGAGGTAATGCCCAAAAGAAGGAGAGCCACAAGGCCACAATATCCACCACCCAAAGTTCCAATTCCAGCTGCACTTGAAACTCCTCAAGTTTTTCCTTCAACTAAGATTGAAGAGGTACAAGCAGTACCAATTTCTGAGCCTGAATCCACAACCATTGTGTATAGAAAAAGAGAGCCTGAAGGTTCTTCTTTAGAAGAGGAAGAATTCAAGAAAATTTTCTTCACTTTAATTGAGATGGTTAAAGTCCTCTATGAAGAGAATAACACTAGAATGTTTGGTGATAGTTCTAAACCTCCACATGGAGAAGGAAGCTCAGAGGATAAAAAAGATGAGAAGAAGGATTCCAAAGGGAATGGTGGAAAGCCACCTCCATCTCCACCATCCTCATCATCTTCCTCATCATCTTCATCATCTCACACAACATCATCTTCCACTACCACCACTAAAACTTCCCATACTCATTCAAAAACCCCAAAAGGAAAGACTCCCTTACTTAAATTGGACATAAAATTCGAACTTCCCATGTACAATGGAGAGGTGAATGCAGAAAAGTTGGACAACTGGATTCGACAGTTGGAGGTGTACTGTAGAATTCATAACCTTCAAGAAGACGACATAAAGATCCAGTTGGCTTCAATGAGGCTAGAAGGAGCTGCACTAGTTTGGTGGGAAGCAAAGACTCAAGAGGAAATGTGAATCCATGGTAAGATATCCATCACTTGGTTTGAATTTGTTTCTGCAATTAAAATTTAGTTTTATCCTTTAGCCTATATGCAAAAAGCCATTATGAGTTGGCAAAATCTTAGGCAGCTTAAAGGCCAAACAGTCCAAGATTATATACAGGAGTTTAGGAAAAGGGCTTTGTTGTTAGGAGTGAATTTGAATTCCAAAGATACACTGCTAAAATATATTGGGGGCTTACATTCCTATTTGAAACATACTATCCTTATGTTCAATCCAAATAATTTGGATGAGGTATGTGTGCAAGCCACGCACCTTGAATCTAGAGGAAAGAACATTCAAGAAGAGGGTAGTAAGAGGAAGCCATTCAAGGGAAAGGAGAAAGAGAAGGGTGGAAAATGGAAGGGAAAGAAGAATGTAAGTGTGAATAAAGAAGGGGAGAAAATCACATGCAGACACTGTTCCAAAGAGGGGCATGATCAAGCCCATTGCTGGAAATTGCATCCCGAATTAAGGTCTAAGAAACAAAACAATAAGTGAAAACAAAAGACGACCACTACCACACAACATGACCTTGGTTCAGATTCTGGTGATGAGACCAAGATTTCAGCCATGGTACAAAAGGAAAAGAAACCGTTGCAAGCACTAGTTCATCACATAGTCAAAACAACACTGCAAATGAAGAGTCAAGAATAGAGTTGTTTCCTGTAAGAGTGATTTCAAATAATACAAAGATTGATACATTATTTGATAGTGGGTCACAATCAAACTTGATTATAAAAGACTTGGTTAAAAAACTAAACCTTGAAATTGTACCTCATCATAAGCCATATCCTTTGGGTTGGATAGTTAACAATGCAAACTTACAGGTTACAAGGAAGTGTTTATTCAATTTCACCATCACTGAAAAGTTCATTGATGAAGTTGAGTTAGATGTAGTTCCACTTGACATCTCAGGATTCATTTTGGGTAGTCCTTATTTGTATGATAGGAAAGAAGTATATTATCGCCATGATAACAAATACATATTGCTCAAGAATTGGGTGGAGTACATTGTGAGAGCCCATCGCAAAAAGCTGAACATTTCTTTGGTTAAAATTTTGTGCTTCTCATGATCAAGAAAAAGAATGATATTGATAATGAATCTTTTGAAGGTTGTGATGATCAATTGAAATCTGATTTGTTCGATGTGGTAAGCAAGCATGGCGAGATGTTTCAGGAACCAAAGGGGTTACCTCCCAAGAGGGGAATTCAACGTGAGATTCAGTTGCAACAGGATGTTCCACTTCCAAACATAGGCATGTATCACATGTTGATTATGGAGAGCTTAGAAATCAAAAAGAAAATTCAAGAATTGTTGAACAAAGGTATCATACGCCTATCTACTTCTCCATGTGGTTCACCCATTGTCTTGGTGCCAAAGAAGGATGGAACTTGGCGCATTTGTGTGGATTTCCGTGCACTAAACAAAATCATGGTAAAGAATCGCTAACCACTCCCAAGAATTGATGATTTTCTTGATCATTTGAGGTATGCAAAGTATTTCACTAAGTTAGACTTACGAAGTGGTTATCATCAAGTTAGGATAGTTGAAGAAGACATTTGGAAAACCGCATTTAAAACTAAAAAATGATTGTTTGAGTGGCTTGTTATGCCTTTCGGTCTTACAAATGCTCCAACTACTTTCATGAGGGTAATGAATGATGTATTGCGACCATTTCTAGATGACTTTGTCATTGTGTACTTAGATGATATACTCATATTCAGCAAATCCAGAGATGAACATGTCATGCATGTAAACAAAGTACTAGATGTCTTGAGAAAAGAATAATTATTTTCAAAGATGTCGAAATGTGAATTTGGCAAGACTTCTTTAGTGTATTTGGGACACATTGTTGGAGGAGGTGAGCTAAAGATAGACCCCTTTAAATTTGAGGTCATTCTGAATTGGCTTTAAATTTGAGGTCATTCTGAATTGGCCCAAGCCCAATACAATTACAGAGGTAAGAAGCTTTTTAGGGGCAGCACAATATTGGAGAAAGTTTATTTCTATTTTTTCTTCCATTGCATCTCCATTACATGCATTGACAAGTGTCAAGAAAGTCTGCCATTTGAGAGATGTACAACATAAATAATTTGATGCTTTTAAGCAAACATAAGTTCAGCATCGACATTGGCACTTCTGGATCTTATGCAGCCATTCGAGATTCAAACGGATGCAAGCGATTATGCCATGGGAGCAGTTCTATTGCAGCATGGTAAGCCCATTTCATTTCATTCTGAAATCTTTAATGGAGCTGTAACTAACTACCTCACATATGACAAAGAAATTTATGCATTGGTACAAAGTGTTAAGAAATGGAAGCACTATTTGATGGGGAAGGAGACCATCATCCACACCGACCATCAACCATTGCAGTATATACAGTCACAGTCAAAGTTGTAGTAGTCACGACATTTCAGATGGATGGGTTTTCTACAACAATTTCATTTGGTTATCAGGTATAAAAAGGGAATCTACAATAAGGTACCAGATATGCTTTCAAGGCCTATTGTAAATTCATCTGTTATACTCAAGCATAATTTTATTTTGCATGAAAGTTACATATAACAATATGCAAATGGTAGTGATTTTCAAGAAATATATGCAAGATTGAGTTAAGGAAATCAAATTGAAGAGTTGGATTATCATGTCCATAACAGTTTGTTGTATCACTGAGGCAAGTTGTGTATTCCATAAGGAGAAAGAAACATTATCAAAAGGGAGGTGCACACTTCATTGATTGTTGGACACTTTGGTGTAGGCAAGACAATAGCGAATCTTCAAAGGTATTGTTATTGGCCACAGATGTTGGATAATGTTTCTCGTTTCATAAGAGGATATTCTTTACGTGCTACAAGTAAGCCTAATAATAGGAAACTTGGTTTATACACTCCACTTCCGGTACCTTCACATCCATGGAAGAGTATCTCAATGGATTTTGTAGGAGGTCTTCCATTTTCAAGGAAAGGTCATGATTACTTGGATGTAGTTGTAGGCGGGTTCAACAAAATGTGCATACTAACACCATGTAAAAAGAAAATTGCATCTGAACAAACAACTCATATTTTCTTCCAAAACATTGGGCTTCATTTTCGTATTCCTACTTAAATTGTAAGTGATCGAGATTCTCGATTTGTTGGGAGTTTTTGGTCAAATTTGTGGGACATGATGGACACAAAGTTAAATAAGAGTAAAACCTTTCATCCACAAATAGATGGACAAGACGAGGTGGCCAATCGAACAATTATTCATCTTCCTAGAGGATATTGCAACAAACATCCCAAGTTGTGGGATGAACAGTTGCATTACATACAATATGCATACAACTGGGCAAAGCATTCTTCCACAAACACATCGCCATTTGAGGCATGTTATGGGTACTTTCCAAGATCGCCATTAGACTTCATCTTTGACAAAGATGTCGCCATCGATGGTCACAGTGACATTGATAATCCAAGGAAGTTCATAGAGCAAATTCATTTGATACATCATATAGTGCAAGAACAACTTGAGAAAAGTCAAAATAGCTACAAGGCAAGGTATGACAAACACCAGGTTGATCACAAATTTCAAGTTGGCGACGAAGTTTGGTTATATATTAGCAAAGAGAGACTTCAAGGGGAAGATAAAAAGCTTAAACCAATCCATTATAGTCCTTTTAAAATTCTCCAAAAGATTGGTAACAATGCATTTAATCTTGATTTGCCTCCGTATATGCAAATATACTTTGTTGTTAATGTTGAGAATTTGAGATTGTTTGAGCCTCCTTTGATTGATGATCAATGAAAGCATGTTTAGCTACCATCAATAGATGATTTCTCACGAGAATATCTAGACGAGCTTCAGCAAGATCTCATACTTGACAGAAGAACCAGGACTTCAAAGAGAGGGGATGTCGAATACCTTAGAGTGGGACTCAAGGGACAAAAGCCTTATCAAGCCAAATGGTTGCAACTCGAGAAGGTGAGGGAGTTATACCCTCACCTACTGAAAAATTGATAATATCTTTTGGGGTCCAAAAGGCTTCTAGTGGGGAGAAATGATCAGGTGCTCAATATTTAGCTCAAAAATAAAAGTTCTCAGAATGGCTCGAAACCTGAACAATCGCATCCGTCTCGGAAAACGATCCTAACGCAACTCATTTCGTCGAAAACCGAGTTCATGTGAGAAAGCTATTGTGTTCTAATCACTCTGTTAAACATGCAAAATTTGCAAAAAAAATGCCCAATCACTACACAGTCAGCAGTCCATACTTCTAACGTGGTAGGTGACTAGGTCAATTGCGAATCCCAGGAGGACAAGTGGCATCATTTGATTGGGTTGTACAATGGTGTGTTGGCGCAATGTGATTGGTTTATTTAAGGATTAATGGAAGAATGCCACGTAGCAAACCCGAAGGATGCCATGTGGCACCTCCCAAAGGCCTTGGCAATCTACATAGCGGAGAAAAATATTATGGTGGAGATCGGGGTCAAACCCACGACCTCCGACATACCGTTTGCATAACTTAACCGCCTCTTCTACCACCATGGTTCTTACCATATCGGTTCTTCGCAACAATTTAAAGTGTAATGGTTATGGAGTTGACGGTTAGGGGAGGGCCAACCCTCCCCCCATGTGATTGTTAGAAAATTATATATTACAAAGCAATGGAACACATAAAATATATTGTAGAAATATAAACACATAAAATAAGAGAGACACAAATAAACGTGGTTCACTCAATTTGGGCTACGTCCACAGAGAAACAGCCAATCCTTCCTTTTATATTATCCAGCAAACTGAAGAGATACAACCTACAGAAGATCCGTTGTAATTCCCTCTTCTCTCTCGCTCAATATCCTCTCTCTTTCTCACTCAAAATACAGATCTACATAGACGCAATAGAATTCCCTCATATATAGAAAGTGGTTTCCTTCTAGGGCAAAAAAACCCTAAATTAAACATAACTTCTACCATCAGATCTCCGCCTAATGAACGACCCAGATTGAATAAAAAATTACAACATTTTACAAGGAAATTTTACATCTATTTTTAGCTTCGGGGGCGCTGCAACCACCCCCCTGGACCCCCCTTGCAGTGCAAATATTATGGCTGGCGTTGCCACCACATTTCGAACTAGGGTCCAATGAGGTGCTACCTCTGAATAAAGAAGATAATCAGGCTCCACACGCAACAGTGGTCGCAACATTATAAACCACAAACAGTTACGTTAACTCCGGCGGCTCAAACCTACCGACATCGTGACAATTCAATGCATGACATTTGGACACAATAGTTGTAACGGTTACGGTTATGAAACCCAGCGGTTCCAACCCATAAACAACACTGCAATGGTCACATGTGAACACCACAACGTAGTTAATGCTACGGTTAACCACTCTAATGGCTCCAGCTCCAATGGTTAATGTGATATTAACATCGCATGTGAACAGTGCATCAAAATTGCTGGATATAACGGTTAAGGTTTGCGCTAATTCGAATTAATTTAATTAAGCACAGTTTAACTATTAGTTAACTCTCAATTTAATCTGGCGGAGGATTTGGCGGTGCCTCTAAATTTAGGCATGCCTTCAAATTTATTGCGTTAACAGGAGTCATTCCAGATTTAGCGGAGATTTGCTAAGAAAAAATTGTCTAAGTCATAGGGAAGTCAATTTTCGACCAAACTGAGCTTAGGAAGAGGTGCTATTGGCTAATTTGGACATCATGAACACATTACGTTGGTATAAGGAGCCATAAAGCTTTGTAAAACAACATTTTTCCACATTGAGCTAATATAGAGGCCCAAGGCATGGAAGCTGGATTAAGGAGATGTAGCCCAGGAGGGGTGAACTCCTTCATCAAAACACTGTGTTAAAGTGTCTCTTTGATGGTTTGTTGTATTTTGAATGTCTGTTGTTCAATATTTGTGTTTGAAGCTATTTTTATCATAAATTTCATTGTAAACTTAAGGAAATTTACCTAATTACATACACAAACAGCTAATGAAACCTCGGTACAAGAAGCAATAAGCAAGCATATGTTTAGAAATTGTATTTGTTATTAGCAAAACAAAACTAATCATACAAAAACATATCAAAAGGCGTTCCCCCTCCTCAGATATTTGGGCCCATTCTTCTAGATCTTAGTGGTGGCAACAGTGGCACTAGGCTCCACGTCAATAATCTGCTTCCCTTTGTCATTCTCCTTGTCAGGTTCTGACTCAAAGTCAAAACATGCATCTGATTTGAAAGTCTTTAGCTAGGCCATCAATGACTGCTTGGCCCGACACTCACTTGTGTTGTGAGTGGGGCTTTTATGGAACTCACACCATTTCCCTGTGTCTTTCTTTATCTTTGTGGTGTTGTTCTTTGCTTGTAGCTTCAATAGGTTATCCCAGGCCGCCCTGCCTTGGCTTTGTCCTTTTTTTCTGTGGCTTGGGTGTGCCTTTCCCTTTCTTCATATTCACAGATCCAAAGTCTCACTTCTTTTGTTTAAATTTCTGCTCAATATTGACAACGTATCAATAGACAGTGTCGAGCGAGGAGATGTCTAGGAATTCCATCTCATTTTGGATGTACTTATGTAGACAATCGTGGAACTTGAGTACCAAATGTCGCTCAAAATCCTTGATACCCAACTTCGTGTGAAGGGTACGGAAAATATTTGTGAACTCTGGCACATCTTGGTCCCTTCCCTGTTGTAGCGTGGTCCACTTTATGTATTTATCTTCATATCTCCTGATAAGGTAATATTGGTCCTTGATGGCAGCTCGGAAAGAATTCTAAGTGGGTGCAGCTAAGAATAGTGAGGGTTCACTCTTTTCCCTCCTCTCGCAGTAGGTTTCCCACCAATCCTTGATGTGGGGGGCGACTTTGAGGAAGTAATTTTTTCCCAATTAGAAAAGTCATGAAACGAGAAATATCCTTCTAGCAAACTTAACCATTTATCTACAACATCTGCATATATATGACCTTAAAATATGGGGATGTCAAAGTTAACTTGTACCTTAAAGGGAGTGGCTGCCGGAAGAATATGCGTCCCCTGTGGGTAGCTATTGAAGGATCTGGGAAAATTTGTCCATCATTGCATTCTTTGTCGCTCAAGGGCTTCTTTAAGCAATATTTTGAAACGATATCCTACTCCCTCATCTTTCTTTTCTTCTGCAATAAGAGATTGTTGGGGTTTGCGAGGCTGGTCTTGCAAGGGTTCAACCAGTTCGAGCCCTAACTCCTATACCCCGACCTCATTGCAGATATGCACAAAAAAACAGAGAAAGTGCATATTGCTCTGACACCACTGATCTGAACTTAAACATGAATGCAACAAAATACATATATAACCACATATACAGAGATGCAACAAAAATAACACTTCATTTCGTTAATATCAAAGAACTATAATATGCTTACAAATAGAATGGCAATTAACTAGCTTGGGCGATGGTATCTTATCTCTGATAAGGGATGTGGTGGCTACATGCCTCTGAACTATTTTATAATGACGCTTGAAAGCCTATTTATTATTGAGAAACAATGGGAAACCCTAAACATCCAAAAACCTAAATCTAGGAGATGAAGCGCCAAAACCATGGGCCTTGTTTGGATAGATTGGTACACCAACGTCCCGGGGTCGTAACGTTGGCATACGATCTCTGTTTGAAACGCACAATACCTCAATATAAAGATGTATTCGAGGACTAAAAATTTTGGATGCAAACATGAGTCATGTTTTAGCATTTGCTCGTTTTCCAAAAAATGTCGTTTAGGGCCTCAAAACGGATTTGAAAGTTTAGGACCCGAAAAACTACCAAAAATAGTAAATTGTGTTGCAATGAAGGAAACTGAAACACTGAAAGAAACAATGGTGGGGGTCCAAGTGGAATATGCAGGTGGCCACCAATATCCACCTGGATGAAATGGTCTGATGGAAAAACACTTCCTTCAAAGAAATGGTTCAGTAAAATATATACTTTGGGTATCCTAGGTGGAGTATGTATCTTGGTGAGGCGGTGTGGTATCCAATGGAATGCTTGCCATCATTATGCTTTGATCTTATGGAAAGATATAGCGTACCTATCAAGGCCTTGGTAATGTGACAATGCTAGGTATGATGATGGTATCATTGTTGATGCTTATTAATTTGGATCCCTTCTTATGAAAATATTTCAACTTGAGATGGACCCGATGAGTCATTATGAATACCTCCCTAGTTAAGAGAGAGTGTTAGAAAAGTAATTAGGTTCGATCTTCATATTAATTTGTAATTTTATTTAAATGAAGAAAAACAATTGTATTTGTTTCAAGCATGGGTTTCAAGCTTAAGTATAGGTTAAGCATGTTCTTCATGCTTTTAAGGATTTGTTGAGTCAAAATCCATTTGGAATATTTATAAGAAAAGAAAAATATATTTTTCTAGTAAAAAAGAGTCAAATAGTCCTCCATAAGACCAAGTTAGCCCTCCAATTGGTCAAGTCGGCTTGCTGAAAAGACACGACCCTTCATAGTGATGAACAACTATATATAGGTGTGAATCCTCCACCAAAAAGGGCATGAAGTTCATTGATGCTCTAAAGTGTGAAGCAAGGTTCAAAGGAAAAGATATGTGAGTTTATATGGAAGGATAAGTGAGATATTTTTGAATCTTTGTGACAAGACCAAAAATTTGAAGCAATCTGCAATTTTATGACAAGTCTGAAATTTTGAGGAAGTCTACAATTTGTGACAGGACCTAAATTTATCTGAAGCTGGTAATAGGACAATAATCTAATCATGACAGTTTGACTGAAGCTTGAAGAAACTTGACTTTGAATATGACTTGGAAGGAGGGATGACTTAGGGATCTTATAGATCAAGTTGTCTTTGTCTTTAGGTCTTGGAGGTCTCATTCTGATCTAATTCTATGAGAAGAGGATTGTTTGGGTTTTCCCTAATTATGGGGTTTTGCCTTGGTGTGGAGCCTATATCTTGTGTTCTTTGTGTTTTCTGACCTTCATGTTTTGGTAATTGCTTTGTGAAGAACAAAAATAAAATTAATAAAATGCCAACAAATATCGAAAGTAATTATCATGAAAGGAAAATCAATATTAATCTACAAACTCTTTGATTTTCCAACACTATGTAGAAGGAATTGACTCTAGTGATTTTTTTTTCTCGTGTTTCTAAGTCAACTTTTATTATATTTCTTTTGTTTGTTGCTCTATTTTTTTTATCTTGAATTAGAATAGATGGATGTGAAGACAACATTCCTACATGGGAACCTAGAAGAAGAAATATATATGCCACAACTAAAAGGTTTTACAAGGAAAGGTAAGAAAGAGTTGGTTTATAGGCAGAAAAAGTCCTGATATGGATTAAAGTAATTTCAATTGCATGGTGTCAAAAAATTGATACTTATATATTGGGACTTGGTTTCATAAGGAGAAAATCTAATCACTGCATGTATTTCAAATTAGTAAGTAATCATTTTATTTATGTGGTTTTAAAACAACATGGGAATCATCAAGGGAGTGAAAACTCAATTGTCTTTTAAAATTTGACATGAAATATATATGTGTTGTAGATTTTATTTTGCACATGAAAATTTAAAGTGATTGGACTAACATGAAACTCTGACTGAATAAGAGGAAATATGTTGAGTCAATATTGGGGAGGTTTAATATGCATGAATGTAGACCAATCATGGTCCCTATTCTTGTAGGTCTAAAGCTATATGCAGATCAATGTCTCAAGACATAGGAAGGGTAAGAGGACATGTCCCATATTCCATATGCTAGCATTGTTCAGAATTTGATGCATGCAATGGTTTATACTAGATTGAATATTGCACATGAAATGGGAGTTTTGAGCAAGTATACATTAAAACCAAGGACGGAACAACGAACAATTGTAAAGGGTGTTTTTAGGTATTTACATGGCACTACATATTATGGAATTTTCTACCAAGGAAGACTTGGAGAAGACAAAGCGTTGTACATACATGACTTTGTTGACATAGTTTGAGCTACAAATTTGGATTACAGAAGATCTACAAGTGGTTACATGTTTAACGTATTTAAAGGAGAAATCAATTTGATGAAAAAGAGATAATTCATAGTAGAATTCTCAACTACAAAAGTTGGATACATGGTAGACACACATGCAAGTAAGGAATTTGTATGGCTACAAAGGTTATGTTCAGGTATTGAGTTTGTATCAGAAGTTGTAAGGTAATACTGTGACAGTAAGAGTGCAATCCTTTTGGCAAAGAACCCAACTTATGATTCTAATACAAAGGATATTGATGTTTAGTATCGCTTTGTGAGACACATGCTTGAAGACAAGAAGGTGTTGCGAAAATTTGAAGAATGTTGCAGATTGGTTGACAAAGTCTGTGAGCACTAAGAAATTCTCTTGGTGTGGAGAAATAATGGGCATCGTTGCCCTATATTGTTGATTATGTACTACTGTGACTCCCAATATGCAAAGAAGACAACAAGTAGGGGAATGTTGGGTATGTTTTATATGAACAACTAGCCCTAAGTAGTTTTTTTGCATCCATTTTTGGCGGTTTTGTGGTGCATGGTGGTTCAACCCATGGTTTTCTAATCCCAAGTAATGAATTAAGGTTGTAATATAAACTAGGTTAAAGGATTAGGGGTTTTGGATGCCACGAGATCATATAAATTGTAATGTGAGAAATGTAGTTGAATGATGATAAAAATTAGAGGTGCAACTCTAAACAATTTGATGGTTCTCTTAGTTTGGGTTTCTAAGGTAAATCTCTAAGTAATATGTGACTTCAATTGTCTTAATCTTATGTTTATAAAGAATTTATCTATGCATTGAATTATTTTATAAGTTTCCAACATACAACACTCCCTAACTCTTTACTACCACCCCAACTCTTCTCTTATGATGTTCACTCAAGTTGTCCCTACATGATATTCTTTACAATTTGATCTAACATGTATTCTTTCTCATACTTAATAGTGCTAGCCAAATCTCCTATACTTGTTTCTCATGACTTATAATTGATGCACACTTGACGTTGTACTCACCTGTAAGGGACTCCTTCTTAGCGATATCCTTCTCTTTTGATCTATCCACCAATCTTCTTTCATTATTGCACATCTTTAATAATTCTCTTTATGGATACTTAGTACTTTCTTATGTTTTCCATAAATTGAAGCCAAGCTTCTTGACACATGAACTCAAATTTCCTATCCTCCTTTGGTGCCACTCACCAACATGGGGCTTATACTTCTACCTTTGCAGGGCTAGGCAACATACCCTATTTCATGGGAAACAACTTGATCTAGATGGGAATTTCAGCCATCAAACCTTTACAAGGCATTTTCTTGAATTCTTCAAGCACTTTAGCTAAAGATTTGTAATATTTTGTTGAAAATTCGAAAGCATAACCTTTGTGCATCTTTGAACCATAAATTTACTATACAAATGATCTCATATTCAAGGATCTGCAACTTCAAAAAATTATCAACACTCTAGGAGACATCTTCATATTGTCACCAACGACAAGGTTTTCCAACAATCCTTTTATCCATTCATACAAAAATATAAGAAATTCAATCTAGAATATCTTGTGTTTCTCTTCAAAGAGGTACATTGGCTTAAGTCTTTCCACCTCCACCTCTAAATCTATGCATTCTTAACAAGAAAAATCTTGAATCTCCACATCAAAGAAATCATACATCTTAGCTTTTTCCATCTTCCATCACATTTTCAGTGCCCTGTCTTTATTAATGTCTTGGAAACAAAACCCTTTGTTGGCTCATTTTGAGACCAACAGTCATAGAGGGGTTCAACAAAGGTTTGATGTATTCTAGTATACTACCATGTTCAACCTTGCATTTTGTAATGTTCCAAACTTAAACAAGCAATGATATATAAAGAAAAAACGATTCTCAACACATAAAATTTTAACATCAGCATATGCTCATAAAAGCTCCAGAAGTAGAACCAAGCTGAGCCATTTTATTAATCAATGGAGAAAGTACAATAGTATGGATGAATGCACCTGGGCTTGCCTCAATGGCAAGCATGGCAGAATCTGGGTGATGATACAATGATATCAAGTACTAGAAAATGTCTGCTCCTTTAATGCATTGCACTTCTTAGAAAACTATATTGTTGGCTAGAAAGGAACTAGAAGAAAATCCACTTTTTTTGCTTAGAAAATGCTACAAATTTAACCCGAATCTCCTTGACCAAAACCCACAAAAACCCAGAAATAGTTTGGCCCAATTTTGACCTCCCAAAATCGACCCCCAAAGACACTATGTAATCCCTAACAATTCTACATTGTCTCCTGCAAATATATGGCTGAAAAACCCACCTCTGATGCTCCAAAAATTTGAAACTTTATATCTGGGATCCTCGTAAAAAACCCAAAAAACCCATAAAAGGTTTGGCTGACCTTCCAAATTCGGCCTCCAATAGGCCCTACGCCCTCCAAACTGCTCAAGGAATATGGCTTACAAGGAACACCAATGAAATCCTCCTCCAAGCTCCAAAAATGTAACAATAACCTCTCCAAATATTTCCCTTAACCTCCACGGTGAAGTTCAGCCTCAAATACTGATACTCTACCCTCCACACGAGCACCCAGTTTTGCCTCTGCACTGACCCAGGAAGTGTGAAAGTTACCCTACAAGGTAGCACACTCCTCCAACTCCAAAACTCTCCCATATGCCAACAATACTCTGATACCTCCTCTCTATAATATCTCTCACCCAAACTCTACTGGAAGACACCACAAGCAAAATCAGCCTCCTCTTCACTACGTCCTCCAATAATACGCACCACTTAGAGATGAATGGAATCGTTGGAAATCACAAGAGGTCCTCCTCCTAAAGAAATGAAGAAAAATCTTCCTAGGGTGGCACTCAAAGTCCCTCGAAGAAAGGGTGAGCTCTTTTCTTGAATAACTCTTGATAAACAACAAGTGACTTGGCTAAGCAGCTTGAGCAACCAAAGAGAAATTCGATATGCGAAAGATGAATGAAATGAGGAGAGTTGCCTTCCTTATATAGATTTTGTGGAGCACTTTTCCTTCAAATTTTACCTTCATCGTGGGCCCTCACTTAACAACCTCCATGCAAACTGAACTAGTGAGTGTGTATTTCCCTAGTGTGGGTGGCCCCATGTGTAATTTAACCACAAAAAACAACTTATCCTAAGTCTAATATCCTAATAAAAATCAAATGGGCCCCACTATCTCCAAAATTTGCCCCAAAATGAAATAATTAGTCTTGTTCCAAATTTAATTTAGGAAGAGACATGACAGTCCTCCCCTCACAAATGTTGCTTGTCCCCAAGCAACTTCAATGTTGGATGCTCAAGTATGTGCTCGCCCTCCCAAGTAGCATCCTCAATCGACAAGTTCCTCCAATGCACTAAAAATTGCTTGTTTTCTGAGTGTCTGAACAAGCGCCCTCTCTGAGTGTGGATCCCCACTGTCGCTGCAAACTTCACCAGGGTCCCAAATATGTCATTGGATCATCCCTGATCGTTGCACTATTCTATAATGAAGAAGTACCTCGATACCAAGATCCCAAGCCAACCTGATCAACGCGGAGCACACCTTGCTCCACTCACTGTCTTGCCAAAAAGGGGCGTTATAATCCTTTTGTCTATTGCCAATAATAGAGCATCCTGATGATGTAAAACTCCATCCAAATCCTCATGAATTTGCCCTACCGAATAGTCCACCCCATGCACTCTGATTATGGGCCCCTGAAGATACAACTCAATCCCCATGCGAATGAAGCATCTCTTACATGAGCTCTTCCTGAAATTCTCTCGTTGGCCATCCTGCCATGCTGATGAAGTCTCTCACGTCATCAGTGAATCACATAAACCCAGTGGAAAATGTGGATGACCCTCTCCTATAGGGACCAACTCACCCCTATGGGTAGTTGAATCACTAAGTACTTTGATGTTAGGGCCCCCTGCCCAATGTAGCAAGAAACCATCCTGCTGACCTCGTGACACCTTGGTCATCACTAATTGTCTAGCACGCTCGTACCATAACGTCCTCTCACATAACTCTCGACCACAATCTATGTGATGATCAAGGTTAGGCCCAACCTGCCAAAGTGCCTCAATAGTGCTAGTGCCTATCACCCCATGGCTAACCCTTATCTTGAGCAACAATATGCCTCATCCTATGGTGAGGGATTCAATGATCCCCCATGTGTCTGCTTGTGAATGAACCAGTCCACCTGTTATCCTGACCATGCTCACTAAGGAGTGGAGTATCCCACCAATCCACTAGATGCTTGGATCCCATAACCATTCTAGAGGTCCAGAACCCCCAATCCTCTCTACATGGCGTTGTGATATGTTGTTAGCTATTGAGACTCCTCTGTGCCCCGTCTTTGCCTAATGTAGGTATCCAATAGGTAGGCACCAAGCATCAAGAACCTGTTCCACAAATATCCAGCTGCTCTGTGCTTTCCAAATCACACAGTGAGATATGCTATCCTAGCTCTTGATGGTGTGCCCGAGTATTACCGAAATCCTAGGCATCATCCTGCCAACAAGGACTACCATCCTCTGTACTTCATGCTCATCTAACACCTCGAGATGTCTAGTTGAAAAAGCACCATGCAACTCCCTCTCAGTCACCTCCCTAAGTGTGAGCCTAGGGGTGGAACATATGCTACCTTGACAATCAACCATGCCATCCTTGAGTCTGTAACTGTCAACTCGTGCACCTACCAAGTGTCTTAACTGGAGAGTCTCCTCTCGAACCATGACACATGATGTCTCATCCCTCCCATGCCCTGCTACTGAATGGAGAGTGTTAAAGGGAAACAACCAAACCCTTTGTGACCGCAAGCAACACTAGAGGATGATGGGTGGGTACGTCGCAAAGAATATGATCAAGAATCTGCCAGAATGCTCAAGAGTAATCGTATGGACGATCCCCTCTCTGTCTCGGATATGTTGATAACACCCTCGAAGCCCTATCTCCACTAAACATGGTTTCCCCAGATGCTCAATAATGTCCTCATCAATCCTAGGTGGCTTGCATCCAATGGTACACGTAATGACTCTATCCATAAGTCTCCTGGGAGGCAATGCTCCAAGTGCCCGCTGGTGAGCACCAGTATTGCAGCAATAATGCTGCAATTCCTGGGGCTTCCTACTTTACTTTTATCAACTCGATAGTTCATAACAAACTTGGAAGCGACGGTGTTGTATGCACAAGTACTAGCTCTTACTGCAGGTTGTCACTTGATGAGGTGGCGCAAGTTCGCTAGGAGCTTAAGCTAACTTCTATGAGTTCTCAGAAGAAGCTTTGACTATGATGAAAGAAAACTAACTCTACAAGGTCTATTCTATTTGCAGAAAGAGAAGGAGAACTAAAATGTAACACAAACCCTAATTTACCTATTAACCCTACTTTTGCAAGAAAAGAGATGAAAACATAAGAAATGAGTGCCATTGACTACCGAAAAGGTAAATTGCATTTATTCAAGCTACTTCTGAAAAGAAATGAGAAGAAAACATATTTTTGTGCTTTTGAGTGTTTTTATGTGAAATTATTATGCTTGTGATTTATTTGGTTGTGATTGTGCAAAGGTTTGGTGGCAAAGGAAGATGGATTTGGTTGTTGCAGAGGTGGAGGAAGCTGTGGAGAGGTCCTAAGAAGCCCCTAGTACCCTTATGAAGACTTTCATAGCGATCGGACTTCGAAAAATCACTCACGGGAAATTCTACAGTAGGCTACAGGGGATCCACAGGAGGATCTACAGGAGGAGGTCGAGAGTTATTTTTGCAGTTTTGAAGGTGGAAAAATGATGGGAAATGGTTACTGAAGGCTAGATGAAGGTGTTGAGGTGTCTGGAGCGTGTCAAGGAAGATTAAGAATGAACGTGATGGTTGGATTTGTTCAAATGGAAAGAAAGCAGCTTTATGCAGAAATTAGGGCAGATTGGCGACATGTTGCGAATGAGTTGGGTAATCTATGAGAAGTAGGCTGGTGTTGGTTGTTCTATGGATGTATGGTGAGCTAAGATGTCCTACAATAGATCTGCACATTTAGTTATCAAAACTGACCAAAGAAAGAACTAACTATACCATGAAAACATAATTTTGTCTAGCTTGACATAATTTCTGACCTACAAACAGAAAATGTTGAACAGTAACCGATGAATAGAAAGGCATGCAGAGAGATCTACGGGAAAAGAACAGGAAATTTTCTAAGCAACTGAATTTGAACCAATATCAACTTTTCCAAATCAAGTTATCACACTAACAGTTGCATGGAAGAGCAAAAACTATGTTTTTGGTGGTAGCAGTAGTGCCTTGACCTCAAATCATAGTCCAAGGAAGGGAGAAAGGAGATCAGCGCCTACTGTTGGCCTTTTTGAATCTTATTCTGCCACTGCAATAACCTACTTAAGCAACTTGAAACAAAAACAACTATACTAACCATCAAAAGCAACCTAATCTAACAAAGTAAAATGAATCTATGCAACAGAAATTAACTCATGAATTGAAGCAAAAACATATAAGTACACAGTAGGAGGTGTTGGGTAGCTTGGGTTGGGCCCTAACCCAAGAGCTTCAGCCCTCTGAAAGAGATTAGTGCTGGCTCAAAAACTATTTCATCTTCATTATCAAAAATAGCAATTAAATTACATACTCTGTTCTCACAAAGGAACTCGAAAAAGAGTTGAACACAATGCTGCACAAAAGGGCGAAAATCTACTAATAACTGGCTAACCTAGTGAGGCTCTAAGCCTCCTTATTTATACAAATGGAGTCCTCCAACAGTCCTCCTAAAATCAAGGAACTCAGCTTCCTAGAACTGGAGATAACAACAGTCCTACTTTACTTGCTCGGCTGCCCCTTGGAATCATCAATGTGGACCTTTATGCTTCAAGTTGCTGATGGAGGATTCGAGGAAAGGGGTCATAAATGAAGGAGACCACCCCCCTAGAAGTCCTCTTCCCTATTTTCCTCGACTTTTGGTTGCCATTTTCTCATAAATCCCTTGAATTTATCCAAAATTGACCAAAAAATCTGCGCAAGGCACATATTAGACTACATGGCAAAATGACTAACCCAATTCACTCTATTAGCATAAATATATTCAAAAACATGCAATAAACTAATGAGAATGGTGGATTAAGTCGAAATAAGAGGCAGAATGAGCCCATATAATTACCCATTTCTAGGGCTCATCATCACCCCCCTATTGAATGGGTTGCTCATCTTCTAAGCAGCTAATCTAACTCTTCATCCTTAATGGCTCTGACAGATTCCCTGACATCCCAAGCCTCTGATGTGATGTCTTCCTCTTTATCATGGAAACCTGCTTTCCTTTCCACTTCTTCCCATTGTTTCTGTTCTTCCTCCTCCTTTACTCCTTCCAGCAGTCCTAGCAGCAGTGGAGGATTGAATTTAAGGCAAATCCAATTTGCCTTCAAGCTTTGCATTGAGTGCTTATACAGGGGCACTCTCCTCGTGGCTTCCCTCATCCTGTTTGGGGAGTGATACTCCCAAATCCTTAGGCTATGTGGCAATGTATTCCACCTTCTCATGCAGGCATGAATGTAGTCATCTTCGAACTATCTCTCCATATCCTCCAAATGAGTAATAGCCTGGGCTTGCTTGTCAACATAGTCAGGGACAACTTGAGGATTAGCTGCAAGGTGTTGGTGGGCATAGATGAGAGCCAAAGGTTCTACTGGTTTTTCTCTAATCATCAGGGGCTCACTCAGCTCTTTTGTCATCATTTTCTGGATTTCCACTGCCCTCTTCTCTTCATGGCTCATCCAAGGAGCCATAGCCATTAGCTGCAAGTCTCACAATGCAGCGTTTGGATCCCATAAATTCATGTCAATAAGTGCCATGTTGTGCAGGTAAAATTCTGCTAGCTTCACTTTATCCTTAGCTGAATTGTGATCACATAAATGCATAAATTGGCCATAATCCTGAAAAGGTATTGTTCCCCTCTGGGCCAGTGTCTTAATTTGAAATTGGAGCCACTAATCTTTGAGGTACAATGCATATGATTTGGCTACCTGCCTGCACTGTAATGCCTTCATTGCCCAGCTGGCCATGCAGGCTAACTAGGCTTCATTTTCTTGTAGCTGACTTTTCAAAATCAGCACTTCATTTTATGCCTGGGATTCTTTTTCCTGTTGTTGTTTCATCAATGTCTCGTTGTCTGTCTGGGGTTCCTCTTCTTGTTGTTGTCTTTTTGCTGCTTCACTGTCTGCCTGGGTTTCCTCTTTCTATTGTTTTCCTTTTAAGATTGATAGCTCATTTCCTTCTTGAGGTTCCCTTTCTTGTAGTTGCTTTTTCAACATCTCATTTTCTTATTGTAATTGAGCTCTTTTGATGCTTTCTGTATGCCTGACCATGCTCAATTCTTTTCCCATCTCTCTCAACCTATTTTCCATGTGCCCAATGTCTTCAACCCCTTTTGATTTTGCAATCTGCATCCATGTATGGGTCCCGACTCTTTCCTTTTCTAGCTCGAAGAAAAGAGGCACTGCAAACTTTTGTGGGATGATCTTCCCACCTTCCAGAAGGTTGTAGTAGGAGCCTAAGTTAGGCTGAGGTCTAGGCTCTGGTATTTCTTTTTCCTTATCTTCCTCCTGGGTCTATTCTTCTACGTTCTTTTCATGTTTTTCAGTTTCTTTGAGCTTCGCCAATGTCTCCTATAGAGAGGTCTGCGCCCCCTGTAGGACTGCTTTAGAGTCTATTAATTTGATCCTTTATTTCCAGGTAGAGATCTTAGGACTTCCTCTCTCGTAAGTGATGGATATTTTGGAGAGATATTCCTCCTTTGTTACAGTAGGTGCATCCTCAATGATGATGGGTTCCTTTGAATGTGGTTGAGGCTTCTCCATCTTGATTTTGGTGCTCTTTCGAGCTTTGAAGTACATAGATGGTTGTCTTTTTCTTTTCCGTTTTTGCTTGGCTGGAGTACTAAGTGCAACAAGAACAACTACTGCTTCTCTTGTTAGTGTCTCAGGAGACACTTCTTCTTGTTGTTTTTCTTCTCCTTCATCTACTGTTTTGCTTGTTTCTGCTGATTTTGTGTATGCTGTCTCTGACTCTTTGTCTCCTCTGCTTGTTTAGCTTCTGCCTTTCCTGTGGCAGCCTTTTTCTGAGCTATCTTGGGTTTCTTCATTACAGTTCTTGTTCTCTTCTTTTTCTCTGCTGTGATTTTCCCTTTTTCTGCTTTGGATACGGTTTTCTTTTCTACTTTAGGTTCATCCGTGGTGGTGTCATGCTCCTCATCTCTTCTTTGTTTTTCTTCTTTTTCTTCTTCCAATTGAATGTTCTGTGCTTCTTCATGGATTTCCTTCTCAGGTTCTTCTTTCTGTTCCTCCTCTTCACTGCTAGATGGACTAAGGTCATCAGTGAGAGTTTTGATGTCATCTTCTTTAGTCATGTTCTTGAAAATCTCCCAGGCTATAGGGATTGTGTATGTGTGGAGGGCATCCTCCACTAGTAATTTAATGAGCCCATGGTGAGCCAGCTGGTCTAGAACCCCTGCATTCAATTTGGTGCTACATTCTATCAAGGATAAGAGGAGAAAATATGGAAAAATGAGTTTTTTAGATGCAGGCAGGTCCATGCCATATCTTAGTTCATGTAACAGTCTGAAATGATAACCATAAACAATGTTGTATCTCCCTTCATAGGAGATATACTTCATGATCTGATAGCTGACTTCACCCCATGGATAAGGTATAATTTTCCTTCTAATCCCATTCTTATCCTCCACGGGATGTTCATCAGGCTGGAAAAAGGTCTTTTTGGCAACCTGTCCTAGTGGTTTTTCTTCTTTGCTCTAGGGGAGCCCAAGTGAAAGACTTGTAATTCTGCTAATGAACTCTGGTGTAAGTTTTATGGTTAGACCCCTGAAACTGACTGTGGCATGAGTTTTTGAATGGGATCTTAAAGACAATAAAAATTCCTCTGTAATTTCCTCATCATACCCATGAAATTTCTCAAAGAAAGGCATCCAATTTGCCCTGGTAAAGAGGGCTACCACTTCTGGGTGTTCATGCAATTTGGTGGAATTCAGAGGCTCTTTTCTAATAAAACCTCCTGTCATGATGTTCAGTGACTATTGGAATTTCTCAGGTGAGGAGGAAGGCAACAAATTTTCAAACCCGAAAACAGAGGAACAACTGAGGTTTTTTTCTTTCTGGAACCAGAGAGAGTTTTTCGTGTTTCTTCTTTTTAACAAAAACAAATTGTAACTTTCCTTCCCTTCAAACTCTATTCTCAACTTTAATTTACTTCTCGGGCCGTTTGAGGAAATCA